>JAFBJR010000429.1:6187828-6219136 GCA_016785285.1 Brachirus orientalis | reverse complement strand
CTCCCCCCCCCCCCCCCCCCCCGCACATACAGTAAGAATTAGCAGAGGAGATAGACAGCTTTGACGAGCGTGACTCCTACCCAGGCCAATACTAAAATAAACCACATTATTTGGAGGGAAAAACCATGATTAGGACCAAAGGGACGAAAAAAGGGGAAAAAAAAGGAGGAGGAGGCCCCCTCTGATGGGGAGGGAGTGGAAGACGGGAGGGAAGGTTGGTGGTGGGTGGAGATGGACAGGTGGGGTGTGGGGTGTGGGGGGGCACAGTAGGGGGCTAATTCTCCCCATGCCCTGCTGCAGCTGTGCCCCTGAAACTGACTGACAGATCCCAATGCGTGGGGATTTGTGTGTGTGTGTGTATGTGGGGGGGGGGGGGGATGGGGGTGGGGGTGGGGGTGGGGGGGGGGGGGGGTTCTGCATATGTCAGAACAGTGAGGGGCCTGCCAACTTCCTGCCACACTTT
This sequence comes from Brachirus orientalis, assembly GCA_016785285.1. Taxonomy (NCBI): domain Eukaryota; kingdom Metazoa; phylum Chordata; class Actinopteri; order Pleuronectiformes; family Soleidae; genus Brachirus; species Brachirus orientalis. The sequence goes on along the minus strand of JAFBJR010000429.1, from coordinate 6,218,673 downwards.
TTTTCACACTTTATATCACAGTCTATCTTAAACTTTCTCTCTCAGGGGGCAGGATTCCCATATATATATATATATATATATATATATATATAAATATTTATATGCTGTATATAGGAGCATACATTTTATACTTGACAGATGACCTGAATTTGGTCTAATGTGTTTTGTTTTAGGGTCTTTGCAGCGTAGGAAGTTGTTGCCCCTTGCCGGAGTCTGCTCTCCGATTGGTCGAAAGCTGGGTGTGAAAGGATAGAATTAGTAAAAACTGTAAAAAGAGCTCAGAGGAGCTGCACAAGTGTCGTTCTCTGCCTCACATCACACGCGTTGACAATACACTGAAAGGTCATTAATTATTGGTCAAACCTTACTTACTGTACCTTTAAGAGCCACGTATAAGGGCCCTTAAGGGCCTTCCCTCTACTGTACTTTTTGCTCTAGTAGTGCATTATGTCCATCATGTGGATTCCACCTCAAAAAGCTAAATCCTCACACATATACAGTACTGTGCATAAGTCTTAGGCCACCAGCAGCTTTGTTGTTTTTATGTCACTTTTGTGATCGTTGGCGTTCAGATTGAAAAGATGTGACTAAAAGTCAGTCTTCTACTATATGATCAACCTGTCAGTGAGTTGAACTTGTGCAACATGTGTATGTAATGCTCCAACATGTCTGGAGTAAACCAGGTATAATAGACCTTTTTCACAGCAGCTATTTGTTGCCATGAAATAGTAGGAGAAACACAGGTTTGACCAATAACATTAGGGTTCCATTCCAGGTTTTAAAGAGCCACGGTTGTGTTATTGTTCAAGTGGAAATGTAGGTCACACTGAATATTTGATATTATAGAAGAACATTTTTTGTTTTTTTTCTGAAAAAGATGTTATTTTCAAACTGCATATGTGTTTCTCCATATTTTCAGAAAATGTTCTAATAAAGTGATTGAGAAATAATTGTACAGGATGGTCATTATAGCACTGCTAAAACAACAAATCTAATGGTGGCCTAAGACTTATGCACAGTACTGAATGTATGTGTGTGTGCTCCAACACACCTAATTCAAATCAATGGGTTGTTATCAGACTTCTGCAGAGCTTGATGATGAGCTGACCATTTGAATCAGGTGTGTTGGAGCAGGCCAACGTTTAAAACACGCAGGACAGTGGGTCACCAGGACCAGGGTTGAGAACTTCTGCTGTGCTGTACTGTTTCCTTTTCCCCTTCACTCCATTTCCTCTCTCTTTCCTCCATCGTTTGAACCGTGGGAGCAGGGAGGCTCGGGATGTTAGCAGGGAATTTGTCCGACTTTGACAGGGCCGAGCCGTTTCTCTTTTTTTTTTTTTTTTTTCCTCGGCGCTCTTTGAAGAGCGGCTGCTTATCGAACACTGGGGCTAAGCACCAGGCCTCTGAGCCCGGGCTACGGCACCGCTGGGATCACACACACACACGCGTGCAAATGATCACAACTTTTCAATACAAGTGCACACATTAGTGTAGTGTAAGTTTACAGATGTAACAAAAAGGAGAAAATGCAAGCGTGTTTGTGTGTGTATAAACATGTGAATGTAAAGCAGACACACATGTATTCACAAATCACAAGAAGACATTTGCAAGAAAGATGTTGACATTTGGATTTGTGGGGAAAGAGATAATAGGTTGATGGAGATATGGACACACACATACACACACGCACACACACGCACACATACATGCACACTAACCTTTTCCCTTGGCATCCAAGGGAGGAAAACATAGTGATGCTTGCCAGGGGAAGATCAATGGAGCTTTGTGGCCTCATGGTGTGAAAGAGGTGAGCAAAGGAAGGTGGAATTTCATACTGGGATCTATTTTGGAGAATTGACTAGTGCTTCAGTCTGCAACTTAAATTCATCAGACACAGAAAACATCCCCCCCCCCCGCTGTGTCTGTAAGGCCATAAACTGAGTTTTCAGTTGACCCTTTGATTAGTTGTCCTCGCAAAACAATACGAACGTGATGATGGTGTAGGCTCACATGGAAAACTCACTGTGTGTGACAGAAGTGAGGAGAAAGGTAGCCAGAGAGAAACACTGAGGGGAGAAAGTATGTCATTTAAGGGATTATTCCGATTTTGAACATATTGTCAGTGATGAGACATATGGACCATCACTTAAAACATGGCTGCCAGCAGGAACACGCACAAAAATAGATTTTAGCTACTCAGCAAAAAGGATCACCTAATAAAAAAAATGCACCTGCTTAAATCCAAGAATATGATTGCCATTTTATTTCAATATTAGAAAAAAACTTGTTTTCTTTCCTGCACCAAACTCCATAGAGAAAATCTGCGTTTTTAGCTCACAGGGACACAGGTGCTGCTGGTCTACTGCTGCCTTGTTTGGACAGTTGGCGTCACTTTAGTTTAATTCCAGGCTTACAAAAGGAACACAAACTTCGGTTTCCAGTCAAAATGAGGCTGTCTCACTGAGATAATGCAGCAATTAGATTTATAAGACAGCATAGTTTTTCCTTGTGTTCCTGCCATGTTTTTGCTTACTTGCACAACTCGGTCGGTTCACTCTGTTCAATCAGACTGTGTATCACAAGTACACTCTTAATAATAAAAGCTTTAATATCCCTTTAACACCTAACAAACAAGCATATGCAGACAAGAAATAAGCTGAAGGTAAAAAAAAGTCAATTTTTTGCACATTTATTCTTAAGAACTCAAAAAATCCCAACCTTTCTGATGTTTTATCTTCTCACATGTTAAAAATTCTCTCTCAAACACTGAATCCTTTGTGGTGACTTCACTTCTAAATAAATTATGCCGGTATCTTTGGTGTGCAGCCATAAGAGTCTCACTGAGTCAGAGCCGGCCTTGGCTATAAAATGCTAATAATGGAATGGCTTAGACTGTCACCGAGAGGAGAGAAGATTAGAGTCCAAGGCTGAAGTCAGGAGGAAAGGCCGGTAACATTTGATACAGAGCGAGTAGAGAAAGACACGCTAACTTAAGGAGCAGAAGGTAAAAAGAGAGAGAGATATGTGAGGATTTTAGAGAATGATAAAAAGCCAGGGATTGTCACAGGAGAAAGACTAAACTATAGCTTTATCGTTGTGGAGGAATTTAAAACAGATGATGAGTTTGGGGATCTCACACATGGCCGCCCCTCGTTACCGCCGCGTTGGAAATATTTTGACGACCACGGACGCACGACTTTAAAATTTAATGCTCACCCTCGAAATTGAAACTGGAATGAGGCTTTGAAGATAGCGAGTCCAAAAAAAAGGAATCCTTAATTATCTATAATGTGCAATAAAGATACCCATGCAATTTGAGAAAAAGATTGATAATAATAATAATAATAATAATAATAATAGAAACTTGCGGTTGGTGTCAGAGGCCGGAGCATTCTGGTTCCAGCACTGACCCTGACTCATTAAAGTTAAAACTTCCCCAGCGAGCGTCGTTTGCCCTCAGAAGACGATAACTAACCTCTACAAGGCAGCGACATAAAAGAATAACAGACGCCTACAAAAGAGAGTTGGACAAAAAAAAAAAAGAGGAAAACCTTTGCTTGGTCACAGAAAGTCCCCAATTGGAACATTTTAGAAAATTAATGAAATTTTAGATGAAATGAATTATAAATCAAGCAGAAGGAGAAAGGAATAAAGGGATGAATAAGTCATAAGAAGAATGTTCTCTTGCTATCAGACTGTAGGAACACGTTTTCCTTGAAGAAACAGGGTCAGGTTCGAGCCATGCGGTTTGGGACGGAGACAAAGGTTCCCGCTCGGCACGACTTTGAACATAATTGTTGCAAGTGTACTTGAAAGGGGACTTTGGCCTCGGCTCCTACTGAGAGGGATCCACTTTGACTCAGTCGCGGGCTTTTTTGTTGTTGTTGTTTGGATTTGTTGTGTTTTTTTTTTTTTTTTTGGCAGTGGGGATTCGCTACATGTGGGACTTCTTTCTTTTTTAAACAGAAATCGCATCAAATGTGAACCGTGGCTGCGTGTGTGGCAGTCTTCTGTGTAATTAATAAAATCCACTTTAATGTAGTATTAAAAATTAAAAGTAAAAAAAAAAGAGGAGGGTAGGCCATGTGGCAGAGGATACATAAATGGGTCTGTGCAAAGTTGGAAAAGTTGTGGTTTGCCGGTTCCTTTTTTGATGCCGTGTGACAGGACTAACATGATATATGACATTATAATGGACGCGGGTGTGTGCGTGTGTGTGTGTGTGACTCCCCTCGATGTTTGTCATGTTCGCGTTTAGCTGCTGTCAAACGCGACTCTGAAAAATTCATAAAAGTGAGAGCACGGCCCGAGTCAGCTGTCACTCTGCGCTGTTAAAGTCTGAGGTTCCATGTTGTTGAAGTGTCGGTGGAGGAACACACACACACGTTTGTGCTTCTATCAGAGTGAGGACCATCTTAGGAATAATGCATTCCCTAGCCCCTTACCCTAACCTAAACCCAGTCTAACCCTAACCCGGCGGCGCGGCCTACACTGCAATGTCACATATCCATTATGCCTCTATTTGGATGACGGACTGTTCAAAATGTTAGGGCACATACACAATCAAATGTTTATGTGCTGTATGTATAATTCTGATGTGTGCCATTATTACGTTCAACTTGTAATAATTGTGGACTAATTGATGTTATGTTATGTGGTAGATGGATGTGATATTTCAATTTCCCAGCTTGGGATTAATAAAGTATCAATCAATCAATCAATCAATCAATCAAACCAGGTCTTAACCCTGAAAAATCCCTTTAAAGGGGTGAAAAAAGTGAGGACCAGCCAAAATGTCCTCACTTTGTCAAAATGTCCTCACTTTGTCAAAATGTCCTCACTTTGTCAAAATGTCCTCACTCTGTAGGTGTTTATACGATTTTTGGTCCTCACTCTGCAGCAAGTACAAGAACACACACACACACGTTTGCACTTTTATCAAAGTGAGGACCCTCGTAGACATAATACATTCCCTAGCCCCTTACCCTAACCTTAACTATCATAAATAGATGCCTAACCCTAGAATCAGATCTTAACCCTGAAAAAGCCCTTTTAAAAATTTTGACAAAGTGAGGACATTTTGGCTGGTCCTCACTTTGTCAAAATGTCCTCACTTTGTCCAAATGTCCTCACTTTGTTAAAATGTCCTCACTTTGTAGGTGTTTATATACGATTTTTGGTCCTCTCTCTGCAAGCAAGTACAAGAACACACACACACGTTTGTGCTTCTATCAAAGTGAGGACCCTCATAGACATAATACATTCCCTAGCCCCTTACCCTAACCTTAACCATGACAACTAGATGCCTAACCCTAACTCTTACCCTAAACCTAAAACCAGGTCTTAACCCTAAAAAAAGCCCTTTAAAGGGGTGAAAAAAGTGAGGACCAGCCAAAATGTCCTCACTTTGTTAAAATGTCCTCACTCTGTAGGTGTTTATACGATTTTTGGTCCTCACTCTGCAAGCAAGTACAAGAACACACACACACACACGTTTGTGCTTCTATCAAAGTGAGGACCCTCATAGACATAATACATTCCCTAGCCCCTTACCCTAACCTTAACTATCAAGACTAGATGCCTAACCCTAACTCTTACCCTAAACCTAACCTCAACCCAATTCTAGCCCTAACCCTAAAACCAGGTCTTAACCCTGAAAAGGCCCTTTAAAGAAATGAGAACCAGACAAAATGTCGTTCACTCTGTAGGGTTTATATGATTTCTGGTGCTCACTTGACAACAAATACAAGAACACACACACACACACACACAGGCCTGCCACACACTAACAAGGATAAAGTGTGTTAAATGGATCATTAGCAGTGAGCTGAGGAGCCCCTCGACCTTTGTGCAGCAGAGGTCAGGGAGTCGTGGAACTGTGGAAACAAACTGCCGTGTGATCAAAGGCCACAGACACTGGTCAGCTCGTCTGACTGGATTCACTTTTACAAGCCCAAAGCAGCTTGTGTGTGTGCGTGTGTGTGTGTGTGTTCAGAGTAGATTTACAGCCACAGCCTTTGGCTACATCCTCACAACTATGTTTTCATTTAAAGTCGGAGTGTTGGGATAAAAATGTGTGTCCAGGCGAGAGTTTCAGCTCCGAATCAAAAATCTGCTTCCTGCCATAGACTTCCTCTTCTTTTTTGCTTTGTGCCCTGACTGTTCATTTTACATCAACACAGGGTCATTTTGGGTGCAACTACATTTTAAGCCATTATTTATTATTTAAAAGAGGGACATTTTAAGTTTTACTTCAAGCTCCTTTTAATCTTTTTTGGACTCCATTCCCTTACATGTGTTTTTTTTTATTTTTTTTATTTCATGTTTATAATGAGTAAATGAAATATTCATCCATTCATTCATTCATTTAGGACTGTATATAAAAATTGACTAGTAATTTTACCAAAATAGTAATTTGGTTGCAACATGCTACAAAACCATTGACTCCAAACATCTATTTAAATGGCATTCTGCATTTTTCAACCAGTGGAGTCGCCCCCTGGTGGCTAACTGCTAATGTACTGCCATCCTATTTGCTGGTTTTTCACTTTTCAAACTGGAACACTTGGAACTTGGATTTCCAACTCGGTAACTTGGAGCAAACTCCCATAGCACACACTTTTACTGTGAAAAGCACTTTTGTCCTATTTGATTCACAGTAAATCAGTCGTACACTTAGTCCAGTTTAATTCTTATCCTGTGTGAATCAGGGATATCAAACACTTTAGTTCAGGGGCCACAGACAGACAAAATAACATAATAACCTATAAACAACAAGAAATCCAAATGTTTCCCTTTGTTTTGCATTTAATGAAGTATCTTTTTACGAAACATATTATGAACAACCGGAAATTTCTTGAGAAAAAGTGTAACATTATAACTAAGTTTACTATTTACACATGCATTAAAACTTACAGATCATAGTGGATCTACAAAAACACTAAACAATTTGTCACATGTATCTGGAACACAGAAATATAGTAGCTCACATACTGATGAGATTCTAGTCATTATGTGAAACTTTAACAATCTCATTATGTGGACCGGATTGGACCCTCTGGTGGGCCGGTTTTGGCCCGCGTGAAGCATATTTGACACCCCTGGTGTGAATGAGTTCTTGGTTTTCACAAAGTATTACTCACAATAGTCAAGACTGTGAAGTTGAGGCGATAAGAATCAGTCCAGACTAAAAGCTTGTCCCGTATTTTTAAACGTAATACAGCCGGGATCATATCCAGAGCAGAATTTCTTAACTTTTCAATAAAATTACTTTTCTCTGAAACCATTTTTTTTTTTTTAATTTCTTAACTTCATCGTCCTTAAACTTGTTCCGTATCCTTGTGTGAACTCAAAGCCAAACTCTAACTTATCATTATTAATTATGGGAAATGATAAAACATTAGAGTGAAATATTTATGTTAGAGAATAATGGTATGTTTTTGAAGTTTCTGGCTCTCTCTCAGTTTGATCCGCACATTGCTGTCCTGCTTCCAAGCCACAATTATCTACTGAAAAACACACGCGTGTTGAAGAAGGCCACTGATGAGCAGTGATGATTCAATGAGCTCATTCTGTTTGACCGTGAAGACTCAGCAGGGAGAGGAAAAAATGTTAGAAATGTTTAATTAAAATTAATTTATTTTAATTAAGGTCAAGTGCCTTTTTTTAAAAAAAAAAAAAAAAAAAAAAAAAAAAGCAATGATTAACTTCATCCTTGATGTTAAAAGGAAAAATCCTGTTTGGTTGTTGTCCTGTTGATACAGTTTGTCACCACTGCAGCCATTTTACTGTTGAACTTTAAATGCCTTTTTTTGCCTCATTATATTTGCTTATGGTGGCGACACCAGTGTGGGACTCACAGGTGTCAGTAAATGTTTCTCTTTATCTGATTTTAATATTCATGCCAATGTTTTTGTCACAAAACAATTATTTTTATTTATTTATTTTATTTTTTTTTGAACATTTCTTTTGAAGATAAATTGAATTGCACTGAAAAAAGAAATTGCCATATTGCATTTTAGCCATATGCTTTTTCTGCACCATTTCAGTCACCACAAGGGAAGGGTGCCAAAAAATGGGATGGTTAACCAAACTGGGTTAAATCTAGATTTAGTAAAAACTTAAAGGTCACATAGAATGGTCTTTTTAAACCAAATATTGAGATTACTGATGTCTACTTAGATACATTAAATAATATTTAGGGTCAAAAACCTCATAGTCTCTTCAGATTAAGCCAGATTATTGCTGCTCTCTGCCAGCCTCCGAACAGGCACTCTGTTTCTGAGCTAATGCCCCGCCCCCCAGAACACTGAGTCTCTTGTGATTGGCCAGCTACCAGCTGACTGACTGCTCCATGGTGCTTCTTCTTCTTCTTCAGGTTGAACGTTCACGCCCATGACCAGGAGTAGCTGTTGGGGGGAGGGTTCGTTGCATGGCAAATGTGCTAGTTACGTAACTAAACTGGACTTTTTAAAACCGCTTGCTTGAGCTCAGGTAAACAGAGAAGCCCTTCTTTCTCAGAAGTGGCTGAAGTGTTTATTGTGACACTTTAGTGATGTTTAGATACAGGAAGGACACAGGGACACACCAAAAAAACATCAGACATTTGATTTTCCACTGAATGTCCTTTTTAAATTCAAAAAGTGGAGCCAAAAGATACAAATTCCTTATTGGCAATTTACCCGTTCACATATCAGGCATATAAAGTGTGACTCTCAGACTGTGCTCTCACCTCAGATCCTCAGTAAAGGGACTGAAGAGCAGTGGGCAGTAATGTCAGCTTTCAAAGAGGAAGCTAAAGTGAAGTACAGAGGCAAACGGTGAGTGGTTGCAAACAGGTTTTTCTTTTACACGAGTAGGTACCTCGGTCAAAATCCCCCGGGGCTGACATGTTATTCTGCTGTTTGAGCCAATAACTTGCCCTTTGAGCCACCTGACTGTGAGTGTGTGAGTGCGAGAGAAGGATATTGTGTTGTTGTATAACAGGAAGTCAAGGAAAACGTGTTTACAAAGAGACAGAAAGAGAAGTACAGAGTGGATTTCTCTCTCTCTCATTCTCATGCAGTCGGGAAAAAACAACACACATATAACCCAACTTCATCCTTACAATACATTGTCACGGCTTGTTACCGTATGTTCCTCAATAATTAATATCCTTCATGTCCTGCTACACGTCAAGCTTTGACATAAGGTCACCGAGTCCTGCAACAAGGAAGGGCTTCATGTCGTCTATATTATATATGGGGCTGCAACTTATATTTGTTTTCATAATCCAATTATTTAACTCAATTATTTAATTGTTTGCTCCAAAAACTGTCAGAAAATGTTGATTGTTGTTTCCCAAACTTGGAAATGACGATGTTCTCACATGATTCCTTTGTTTTATGGAGCAAAGAAACCAGAAAATATTCACATTTAAGAAGCTAAAAATCAGAGAGCTTGGTTAAATTATTTAAAAAAGAAACACTCAAACTGATGAATCAATTATCAAAATAGCTGGCTATTAATTTAACGATCAATTCATAATTGTGTCATAGAGAGAAAATGTAGCACAAAGTGCTTCACATAGGTAATAAGAATATTTATTCCTCAGGAACGTTGTAAATTCAGTCAGAGTCAGAGACCAAACACGGAGGTGTATTAAACACTTTTAGTCTGATGTCTGATGATGTACTGGGATTTTCATGAACAACCAACTCTTGTGTTTACAGAAAATGAACCAAAAAAGAGAAAATATTTGCTTAATGACAGCAGTTCTCTGGGAGGAAAATGCCTTGTTGATGCCAGAGGTCAGGGAGGAATGACCATGAACACAGGTGTCACTCCTGCCACTTTATCAGGTGCCCTGTGTACCTAATAAAGTGGCCACGAGTGTAAATCCAGCTTAGTTCCAGTACCAGAGCTCACTTTACCTTCCAGTATGAATCCTTATCCTTATTTGCCTGCTGGAGACAAATTCTTCCCCCCACAAAAAAAACACCAAAATGGCCGACAAAGCTTCTTCGGTTGGAACAAAGAAACATATGATGAGCAGAAGTTCTGCGGGGAAAACGTGGCCTCAGCATCTCCACTTTCTTGTCGTTGGCATTCACCCGTTCTCGAGAACAACAAACGCTTCTCACGCGCTCTTGAGAGAATGTGCTTTTTTCTTTTCTTTCTTTTTATCGGCCTCTCAGACAATAATTATATATTTATACTGTATATAGAATATGCAAAAAGAGTGGAGGAATGTTGATTAAAAATTAATCACTCTTGTTACCTAAAGGGATCCTACAGTGCATCTCTCCTGTTTCTTTTTTTCTTTGACTCCCAAATCTTTATCGTAACTCCATCTCTTTCCCTCCTCACTTTCAGTTTTTACCCCCTCCTTTCTTTTTTTGTCAGAGATTTCTTTAAAGCTGTCTGCTCCGCAGGCACACATGCTTCCACAGACAGCAGTGGAGTGTGTGTTCTGCATATGCCTCTGAGTGTGTGTGTGTGTGTGTGTGTACATGGTTATCCTTATGTTGTGGGGACCTAAATCTGTCTCCACAGTCACATTATGGGGACTTGTCTTCCTTATAGGGACAAAAGTCAAGTCCCCATAATGTAAATGACGACATTTTAAGGTGAAGACATGTTTTAAAGTTAGGCTGAGGTTAGGGTTAGGTTATGCTTAGGGTCAGGGTTAGGGTTAGGACACTAGTAATTATGGTTAAGGTTAGAGAAAGTCTCCAGGAAATGAATGGAAGTCAATGTAAGGTTGTAATATAATGTAATGTAATATAACTGTTCACACAGTTATATTACATTTAAAGGTGAAGACATGTTTTTAAGTTAGGTTAAGGTTATGGTTAGAGTTTGGATTAAGTGAGTAGTAATTATGGTTAAGGTTAGAGTAAGTCTCCAGGAAATGAATGGAAGTCAATGCAATGTCCTCTGAAGTCATGGAAACCAGTGTGTGTTTGTATGTGTTCTTGTATGGTATCTTTGTGAGAACCAAAAAACTTAAAAGCTAAAGAAGTGAGGACATTTTGTCTGGTCCTCATTTTTTAAAGGGCTTTTTCAGGGTTAAGAATTGGGTTTAGGTTAGGGTTAGGCATCTAGTTGTGATGGTTAAGGTTAGGGTAAGGGGCTATGGATTGTATTATGTCTGTGAGTGTCCCCACTATAAATGCTATACAAGCATGTGTGTGTGTAGCAGCATCCAGGCTATTTGTCATGGCGTAGGCTGTTTGCTGGGTCAGCCCAGATAAACTAATGTGTCAGTGCAACGAGGCTCTGCTGCTGACCAGAGTGTCTGCAATATGCAAAGACTTTGAATTATTTCTCTGCCCTGTGGCTCCCCCGCCGAACGCCACGCTAAAAAAGTGGAGGGAAGAAGACGAGGGAGCGGGAAAAAGAGGGAGGGGATGAGAGAAACACGACTGGGGACGGACAGGGAGGAAGAAAGAGGGGAAGTGTTGGAGGGGCAGTGAGGGGAAAATGGGGTTAAAAAAGGGATTTGGGAATTGTTTATGAGGGAGGGAGTCGCTGACGAGCAAAACCACAGAGTGAAGGAAGAAACACTCAGGAAAAATGGCGACGGGGGCCAGTTAGTGTTTGCCCTCAGGGAGAGAATTAGCCGGTCTTTGAAGGAAGACAGAGAGGCCTAGGACTAACACTCACAAGGTCACATGTTCACTGGTCACACTGACTGCTTTGAACACACTGATTGCTTTGTGCGAATGTGTGTGTGTGTGTGTGCGCGCGTGTATGATCACGGGCAAACGCGTATGTGTAGCCACTGATGATCTAAAGCCCTCAGAAGTGAATCAAAGTCGAGGCACAAGATGCATATCACTCCGTTTGATCAGGCGTGACACATTTTAAGCGTCACAGAACTCCCAAATTAAGTTATTTAAGATGCAAAAGTGAAGGGAAATGCAGTGACTTGTGTGCAAGTGTTCATCTTCAGTCACTCACCTGAAGAGGCTGCAGTCTAGCACGTCTTACTTGTTTACATATGTACTTTAACTTAGAGTTTGTCTTTGAAAATGATTATAAACAATATATCTGTGCGCTTAATTGAATGCCCGGACTCTCCTGCAAACATTTCACAATTAAAGTGCTTATTATTTAAAACAGGTACAAAAAAAGTGTATTTCTGCTATATTTCAAGCAGGAGGGCTACTGAATGAAAAGAGAATTTATTACAAATTAAAAAGAATCATGTGCAGATAGATTTTGAAGAGTCTTTGGCACTTGGACACAAACTGGGAGACATTAAAGCCGAAGCATCTGCTCCTGAGCTGCAACTAGGAAAATCCCCCAAAGTCCAGACACTGGTGGTGATGACAGTTGGTGACAACAGAGCAAAAGAACTAAAGCTGAAAGAAGCAACATATTTTAAAAAACATGGCAACAAGATGATTGGTTAGCGTGACTGGGAAAGATAAAGCCGGCTGATGAACAGTTGTTCACGACACTGACATCCCGGGAAACGGCAGCTGAGGATTGACAGTGTGCGGATGAAAGAAGAAGATGAAAAGAGAAAGTGTGAGAAGAAAACTATAATTGGAGCAACAAACAGAGTTGTCTTCCTGAACTGAAATTACATTAGAGCTTCATTTTGCTGCGAACAGGAAGAGCAGACGAAGGCAGTGTGTCCACTCTTACCTGTTTACAATGCACTTAAATGAAAAGCAAGACATTGCATGTTATAAATGTGCTCAAATCCAATTTTTAAAATGTAGCAGGAAGCTAATGTTTATAATTATTTATAGCCACACATATGAAGGATTCATTCCCAATCCACGATCAAGGAGATGCTGCTCCCTGTTAAAGAAGGCAAACTAAGCCTCATTTACACCAGCCTGTACAGTACAGTACAGTACAGTACAGTACAGTACAGTACAGTACAGTACAGTACAGTTCAAGGCTGGCTAATGCCATAAGGTCTGTAAAGGATGAAGCCTCTGTATGCACGTGGATAGACCTACAACCAATCAGACCACGGATCAGGATGATGTATGCAGAGCGACGAAGAACAAATGTTCAGGTTTTCTAGGAGCAATAGCTATCCAGTAAGGGGGCCTGATGACTTTTGCCCAGGGGGCACTCTGCGGGCTGCCTACGTGAGTTACCTAGCTACTTACACACCTGCGTCAGCTGTGGACGTAGCATAAGGTCTTAACAACGCCAAGTTCCGCAAAGAAGAAGAACGCGCGCCAAAGTAACAATGAAGGACATCAAGCATTTCACGTTCCTTCCAGTGGTTCTTTGTGGAACAATCACTGGCTCCTTGGATGTTTTGATAGAAAATACAGGGTGTGAACTTTGAGGGGATTTGAACTAACCCATCGACTGTAGGCAGAACATCCAGGGTACTCCTACTGTGGAGGACAACCTGTTGTAAATTATTAGAAGAGCAATAAAACCAGTCACCAGGACCACTCTGCCTGGTCCCCCAATAGAAGGGTGCCAAAAAGTGGGAAGGTATTTTTGGTACTCCTCAATATTTCACAATCAAAATGATGGACCAAACCAAAAAGTACAGCTCGGTGCAAATGGGGCTAAGGTCCTGAAATATCATCAGCACTGACTGCACTGTGCTCATTTAATTTTTGGCACTTTAAGGGAATAATGTTTTTTTGCTTTAGGCACAGTAAGTAATCTGAAGATAATTTTAGGCACAAATAGCCACGTGTGTGGTCTCAAACTGTGTGGCGGACATTTTCAAAAAAACACACACCAGAATGTTCTCTTAATGCCGCAAAAAAGCCTTCTGACATTTGGTATCGAAGTGGTCACGAACTGTGGTCTGCTGCTTGGCGGACACTTCGCTTCCCGTCTCACATCTCACCTCCCCAGCAGGAAGAAACACAACAAAAAAGAAAAAGACAAACACATGTGGTGCATTTTTCTCATGTGATTTATTTGATTTTTAATTAAATGCACTCAGAAATAGATGTCACACAACAACTTTAACTAAAACTATAAACTACTGAGGAAGTGAGAAATATATTGTTGTCTGAGTTACATAAACTAACCTTGTAATCTAGGTTTTAAGATGTTGGTCTGAGCACAGTTTTTTATGGTTTTTCCTCCCGAGAAGAAAATCATGGGAAAATACTGAATACTTTAATTTTGTTGTCATGAAATTGTCTAAAGATGAGGAACACACTGAACCAGGACATAATATCAGCACCAACCCCCAAAAATGTCGGTCCCCCGCTTTCAAAAAGCCACATTAGTCAACGAGAACTGGCAATTTACCCCAAACTTACTGTGACTTTGTAATCAGAATGACCTTGAAGGCACATATTTGCGTGTACACGCCTTCACCCCCACCGCTCCATCAAAACACGGCACCCTAAACACACACAGCCTTACAGATTCTAGCAATCATTATGATCTTCTGTTTTGTCAAAAACCTCACATTCGGCCTTTTTTGCCTCCAGCTGACAGCCATGTTCCCTCCCCCCCCCCTCCATTTTTGGCAAAGGATCAGACAAGCCGCACAGTGGCATATTAAAATGTCAGCTTAAAATGAAAATAAACAACTTAGGGGTGGGAAAAGGGTTTTGCGATACTGTTAATATCACATCCACCCCCGGACAGACTTGGTGAGGCCCTGGGGCAGAGCAGAGATTGACAGGTGGGGAGGCTGGATCTCACAGCCGCGGGGGGGGGGGGGGCTGTTCGCTTGAACAGAGGGCGTTTTAGGTTTTAGTTTGAAAATCTAAGAATAAACAACGATAAGGTTTAAACTTCATTCTGGTTTACACAGCTATTCTTCTTAGGACAGTGCAATAACTGCCTTATACCTAAACTTAACCCAACAACAATTCAAATCTTAGCACCTCATTAGGACCAGGTTTTGGTCTCCATGAGGAATACTGGTCCAGTTTATGCCAGAAAAGGTTGCAAAGGTGCAATGAATACAAGAACACACACACGCACACAATAGTACACAGCAACACACACACATGTCAGATTTAATGTTATACCATTTGAAAGTATGTGTTCAGAGGTGGGGAAATAATGACGGTGAAGTAAAATGTCTCCTGTGACTGATATTATTTTCCCAGGCCGAATGTCCACCCTCGGTAATTCAACGACCGTTATCAGGATGCAAAGTTATCAAGTGTGTGAGGCGCCCGTGCAGCCATTTTAAGCCGTTTTACTGTCAAAGGGAATAACCTGCAGTTCATGTAAGAAACAAACAAACAGTGACTGACAAAAAAGAAAAACATAGAAGTCACAGAAGGAGCAACCGAGTCTGATGTTGACATTAAAAGAGGAAATATAATAAATGTAAGGACATGCTATATTAAGATTTCTGCACGATATTTCTCCCAAAAGAGTGATTTGTTATGTTTAAATAATCCCTTATCTACATTTTAAATCAACAGAAAGTCAATAATAAAAGTACATAACATTAAATACAAAGATCCTATGGAAGCTGAGAAACAAAATATCTGACATTCAAACTTATTCTCATTATAATGAAATAGTTTTTGATTTTTATTTATTTATTTATTTATTTATTTATTTTTACCTTAAAGTCAGCTTTATTGATTGATTGTTGTGGGATTTTTACACCAGAGCTTCTCCACTTTCACTGCAAACACAGCCCAGCTACATGTAAAGCCAAATATTCTTACATTGATTTAAATTTCCTTGTTTTAAGAAAGAAATAATCCGCCAATGGGATAAGCACATACTCAAAAAACAGGCCAAAAACTCGAAGAAACTGGACGGAATTTAAGAAAGTTGTATTTAACTCTAGCAAAAAATGTTGTCATGTAAGGAAATGTTAACTTAAAACGAGTCGTGCTGGATTTCTACACACCATTCAGTGATAGTGAATTTTACATTTGTATTAAACACAACAGAGAAGAGCCCTCCCTCATATACTGTAAATGTCCATCCAATACATCAATAAGGGAAATTTTAAGGTTAAAAATTAGAAACCTGTGGCAATTCTAACCCCAAACCCCCCAATTTAATTTTATATAATATACACAAAAAAGAGTTGTCTAAACTCAGTTCTGTGTGTTAATTACATGAAAATACCTGGATGCATCATGGAATTTACTGCCATTACATTTCAGGCATTCAAACACCAAAACAACAATCGCTGCAGCTTGAGGTTTGTTGAGTTTTCTCTCACCACAGTTTGGACAGAGAAGTGCATGAGCCAAACTCTGAACTTGCATTGT
Organism: Brachirus orientalis; assembly: GCA_016785285.1. Taxonomy (NCBI): domain Eukaryota; kingdom Metazoa; phylum Chordata; class Actinopteri; order Pleuronectiformes; family Soleidae; genus Brachirus; species Brachirus orientalis. The sequence goes on along the minus strand of JAFBJR010000429.1, from coordinate 6,202,489 downwards.
AAGAGGTTTTTCTTGCCTTGACTGAACGCCTGACTTACTGTCCGGGTTTCATTGCTACACTAACGCTGTTGATGCAACGTCCTGCAGCTTCTGCTTTACAGTAAAAGCCTTGAAGCCAGAGAGCAGACTGTGGTTTTAACTCGAAATCAGCCGCAAAGGAATGATTCACTTTTTACCTCGACCAAGGACGTGATGTCTGTTAGCAGAATGTCTCGAAAATCATGGACAGATTTTGATGAAAATTTTAGGAATGTGTAATGGGACAAGGAGCAGATCTGGGTCATCGTTTGGATCCAGGAATTTTTTTTAAGGATTATTTATCATTGTGAGGTAGGGCCATTTTCAGCATTTGTGTATGTAACTTCACAATAAATGGCAAAAAAAATACAGGATAAGGCATATTAGGTTTTATAATATGTCAGAGATTGATCCGGATCTTGTGAATATTCCAGATATTGCGATCCAGAACAGGAAAAAATAGGGGGCTTGTTGGATTTTGGACACTGTAAGGTAACAATTAAAGATACAGACATGAAACTAACACCAAAGTGTAACTGAGACTCTGCTGAATCGGAAGTCTGACGACAGATTTGTGGTATCTTTTAATAACTATGGAGCTATAGGTCCAGAAGAAAACCACCATTACAGAAATATTGATTTTCGTGAATAACCATCAAACTAATAAATAAGGGTATGTTTTCATGGTCAAGGAATCCAATAATGTAGATAAAATAATTCTAGGACTAATAATTTTGGGTGCAAATCACATGATAGGGGGAAATGAGCTGCTTGGTGGAGCTCTTCTTCATCCAATCAGCAGAAAGTGTCAGTGAGGTGAGTGACTTCACTTCTCCAACAAAACGTTTTTTTAATCAATTCAATCTTTTTGGCCCCACCAATCTGTCACAAAGTGGTCACTCTTTGCTCAATCACTGCCTTTGATTAGAACAAAAATGACTGGTTCAAGTGTGCACCGGCTTCTCCGAGGCCTTGACAAGCTAATGACTAAATGATCACGACAAAGACGCTTTCATCACATCTCATTTCACCAGAACGCGCTCTCTCTCCCTCTGAAATCATCTCCCCTTCTTTTCTTCTCATCCCCAGGAAACCTACAGTATTAATGCACGCGGCTCCTGCTGACTCCACACTGCACAGACCCCGTCCTCCTCCTATTGTATAAATATACGATTAACTAAAAAAAGGCATCATTATTTTTGGCTTGGTGTGGTCCCTGAGCGAGCGATTTTGGCCCCATGTACAACACGGAGAGAGTTTGTTGGTGTTAACTAGCACACGTGTCGAAAATAAACACCTCGCTCGACGACGATCCATTAATAACACGCCCTCGCTTTGTTTCTGCTGCTGCTGCGTTTTGTTACTTTGCTGTCTTACTTTCCCTCTCTTTTGTAGAGCCAGTGTGTGTGTGTGTGTGTGTGTGTGTGTGGGTCCTCTGTAGACCCACGTCGGGAAAAAAACCCGACTTTTTCAAGACTAGTAGTCTTTGTGGAGATTAAATGCAAGGTCCTAATGAGGCAGAACCTTCAGTTACTGGTTAATAATAATTATCTCTTTGTTGCCGTTCTTTCCTCAATATTTGACAGTCTGATAAATTCCTTCCTGACACTCAGACACTTGACCCTTTGTCCACAGGTTTAAGGAAAACAGAAATTTACAAAAGCATATTCATCCCAATGCTTGTTTTTAACAAAATTTCATCAGTTACCCCCCAGAATGACCCTCAGGAGCGTTTTCTACTGTACCACCCCCCAGCATTTGGTGATATCCGATATTTTTCTACTCTAATTTGGCACAAGTGTTAGTGAGGTTAGGGTTAAAAAAAAGACTTGTCAGTGAGAATAACACAAATAAAGGTTGACTTACTTTTGCTACAGGGTTCGATCAATTGCACGACACTTTGATCAGCTGTTCTTGATTAGAAATGTATTTATTAATAAATTGGATCAGATTCCAGGACCTTGTAATTTTCTAACGATTTTATTCAGCTTAAGATTGTTTTTTTTTTTTTTTTTTAACCAAAACATTATGCAAATGACGTGAAGTGTTTATAGGACATTTTTTTTCTTTTTTTTTTTTTACATTTATTGCAGCAACATTTTGAATCACAATTATTTTGGTCAGGCCAGAGATGCTATATTGCACGACACTTTGATCAGCTGTTCTTGATTAGAAATGTATTTATTAATAAATTGGATCAGATTCCAGGACCTTGTAATTTTCTAACGATTTTATTCAGCTTAAGATTGCTTTTTTTTTTTTTTTAACCAAAACATTATGCAAATGACGTGAAGTGTTTATAGGACATTTTTTTCTTTTTTTTTTTTTACATTTATTGCAGCAACATTTTGAATCACAATTATTTTGGTCAGGCCAGAGATGCTATGACATTTTCACATTGGCCCACGCCTACCCACAATAGTTATTTCCTTACAAAAAAGTTCATTGTCATCCTGATGTCCTCACAGTAAAATGTGTATACTGTACATCCATGTGCGTGTGGGTGTGTGTTTCCATTCACGTTAACCCCGGCCGGGTTATTTTTGGGTGGGTGGCATTCACGAAAACCCTGCAGAATGTCACAAGAAACAAATAACCCTCACAAACTCGCCGCCCTGCTGTGAACACCAGACACATGAAAAAAGTGTATATGAATATGCAAATGTATCACAGTGAAGTGAGCGCTTGTTTGAAGAACCGCCGCTTTTGTTTCCAGCAATTAATAGCACAAACAACTGCCCTCTGTCGCTCTGCGCGTCTGTCTGTTCCTCACTTGGTCTATAAATATGGCAAGAGGAGTCGATGCAGCTCTGCTCGCGCCGTTCCCTCGATGGTTGAAGATTAGCAATGGAAATGGAAAATACATAATGCAGTAATAATAATGCTAGTCAGACAGATGGATTTGGAATAACCAACAATTCAAAAAAAAGATATGATCAGCCTTTGAATTGTTAATGACTGCTGCGCCTCCAAAGATTACCTCTTTTAAAGTTTGTAAGTAGAGTAAGTTTTTCTTTTACGACTCTTCTTTTACGAGAAGTAGGTTAAAAGGCACAGAGAGCACACGTGTAGGCGACATGGCAACACCTTCTCATCCCAGACAGAATTATACTCTTAGATATGAACTCCACAGCCTGGGTTATACTGTACTCAGAAAGGTGTATGTGTTTTGGAATTTCTGAGAAATTCAGAATAAAATCCGTGAAAATCCAGAAACCTTTTGGTACGAACGACTGACTGGTGGCTCTGTGGACGTCAAAACACAGCCAAGATTGGAAAGTACAGTTGAGACACCCGTCCATTTTCCTCAGCTTATCTGTGGACAAGTCGTGATAGTAACAGATTAATTAAACAGGGTGTCCATCTATTGTTTTCCCCCTGCAACACTCTCCAGCTCCTGGGGGATCCTGAGACATTCCCAGAAACCCAGAGACCCAAATACCTCCACGTAGTTTCTTGTACTGCACCAATGAGCTTAGTTTAAAAAAGATAGATCACATCCTAAATGACTCAACCCACCCTCTTTATCTGTTTTTTTAAGAAGTAGCAGGTCAAGTGGCAGAAGAAAATTAGGATCACAAGGTACAAGTCTACAGCAATTAGACTGTACATCACTAGACTAACAAATTCCTAAGTATTTTAAATTACTTTAAAGGACACACATTCCAGGTACTATCATTGTTTGGTCACTGTTGAAAAGACGGAGTGAGACTCTTATACCTTTAATTTAAATGAAATGGTCCATTGATGATAAAACTGCAGATTGTAACAAATGGAGGACTCCTTTATTTGCCAAGTACACCAAGGGACTACGGTGGCCTTCAGAAACCAGAAAGGACGTCGTATGTCTTTGTTTGTGTAGTACACTTGTGAACCAAAGAGTAGAATGCAGGATTTGTCTGGTTTGTGGAAAGTCCGTCCCTGAAGTACATTTAAGATGCTACGAAAACAAATAAACATGACTTTAAAGGGTTGCATATTCAATTTCTGCCAATAAAACCTCCCAAATGTTACACACTGCCCCCCTAAAGCCAAACTGCACAAACAATCTGTTGGGATTTAACCCTGAAGGAGCTAGATCTACAAGTACTGACTGCTACGTGACTCCTGTGAGCATTTTAGCACCTTTACTGGTCACACCAGGTGGCACAGCAAACAGTGATATTAACGTAAATACAAATAATGGTTTAAAAATAACAGGGGTACAATCGCTTATGTCACAAATTGCAGTGAGCCAACTATGTACTGCATATAAGTGCATCAAGTACATATGCATACAGTACGGACTGCTACACTCAATTCAGTCTCTTGGAGTCCCACTTGGAGAATTCACAAGACATTTTATTGGTCAAATGAGCAGGAATAAAGTGAGCTAAGAGGTGTGAGCTAACATTATTAATCAACATTAAACATTAACACACATCTCAGTCATCAGTCTCTTAAAATATGGTGAACAGAGCAGGGTTCTGAAGACCTGCACTGTCACATTTCATGAGAGACTCCTCAAATATTAATAATGATAATGAGCAAAAGAGGTGACCAGGCCTGAGGCCCACTACCAACCTCTCCTTATTAGAATAACTGCAGCACACACACACACACACACACACACACACACACACACATGCACTTGAGTGACTGTGGACATGAACTTGAGCTCATGACAATATGAACATACCTTATAAGCACACGCAAATGCATGCAAGCCCAGAAAGATATTATTCAGAAGATGGCTAATGTGAATGCATACAAACACACACACATGCACGCACACACACAAATTGGACAGACATGCAAATGGACACCCGGTGGGACTGAGAGGAAGATACCCTCTGGCCAGAAAGCCCATCCTCTCCATCACCCCTGCCATACCCTCCTGACCCATGTCATTCACAATCAGCCTCGCGGGCCAACACCACCATACCATATTACCCTGCTACACATACTATCTGCATCACTCCCACGCACTCACACACGCAGAGACATGGCGGGTGTCCTGTCTAACCCCTGGACCCCGTCGGTCATTAGTATGGAGGCCTGTCTGTGTTTGTTTGGCTTCTAATGGACCATTTAAATGCAGAATATTCACAGCGGACGGGGCCGTCCTCTGGGACAGAGCGCACATAGGCCTGAATATGCTTGGGCTCCATTATCCTGGAGGAAGTTATCCTTATTATCATCACACAATGCCACACTGACTGGCAATGAGTTAGCATTGCTCCGGCTTCTTCAGCTGGAAGTCTCTGCCGTTCACAAATTCACATGCCTCTGTGAAAGTGTGAATGGAAGGATCCGGGTTTGACCACTGCCTGTGAAAGGAAACCAGAAGTTAGCAAACGGCCATTATTGTAGTTTCTATACTGTTGGTGTTAGAGAGCGTTCACACCAGTTTAGCACGGTTAATTCAGACCCTGGTGCAAACTTGTTTGGTTTGGTGTGAACATATTCCAAGTCCTCTAATCTAAACAACCAAAATTATAGTCTGCTTGAAAGACTTAGCAGTCAACATGTCTGACCAATCGCTGAGCGTTTTTTTCTGCTCACAGGACTTTTGTTTACAATTTACAGCTAGTGCATTTGCTAGTTTTGCCTTTGTTTGAGTTTTCAACTGGTTTGGTTTATGTTCACAATGTATGTCATTTCCAACAAAGCCGACTGACACCCCAATGCCGTGTTCACACCAGACGCGACGCGAAATTTGTCAACTTTTAGCGAAAATAGCGATGATGCGATGGCCAGTCAACGTTGAGTTTCTCCACTACTTGCCAGCAGCCAGGCTCTGCTTGTAATTGGAGGGAGCTATTTTGACAAGTTGCTAGCTCGTATCAAAGCCAGACCAGAGTGATACCAACTAACCGACTACAGGCGTTTTGTTTTGGTTCTCATACATACGGAGCTCATGAATTAAACGGTGAAACTTGCTGAGTTGTGTCCGGTAATGGATGGTGCTGTGAAACCACACATAACGGCGGTTTCTTCTCTGCAGACTTTTCCACAGCAGAGAGCAGAGACAAAAGTCCATCTCTCTCGTCGTGCCCATCGTGAGAAGTGATGGACGCAACGCAAGGCGTGTGAACACGGCATAATTTGGTCCCATTGTTTGATCCTTTCAGGTAAGTTTGTTTCCTGATTGGATGGTCTGCCGCAGGTTTTGGTCATTTATCTTAGGCTGATTAGTGTCAGATCCTGTATTTGTCCTGGTTTTTAAGCTGGTTTATGACATGTCGTAAGAGTGAACTTGGGGGGAAAAAAAGGGCGTGTTCAGTATTAGTGCAACAGTATCTCCTACAGCACAAACTGAAATTAGCTTGAAAATTTCAGGCATTTACTTCACAACCATCCTCCACAACCCGTTCTCATCCCGAGAGCATCATGTACCGCAACAGATGCAAGTTTTAATGTGCTCCGCTGTAATTTTGTCTTCATTTTGCTCGACTCTTCATGCTACTGTCAGTGAGTCACTGCGAGCTGCCACCGCAGTAAAGGCAGCACCACTAAAGAAGGACGAGCACACATATTGGTCACCGGGCTCAGTTGTTACTTATGTAATATAGGTTTGAATAATTATACTGGTGTATTTTGGATATGGCCTTCTTCCATCAAGCACAGATCATGAGCTGATTATTGCTTTGCATGAAGTCTTTCCTGGTTTAGAAACTCTGCTCTCTGATGATTTTTGGAATTTTTTTTCTTTGGATTTGTGGCTGTTTTTGGAAGCGTCAGAGTGAGAGTAGGTGTCTCTGTCCATTCCCCTCTCCCTCTGTCTCTCTTTCTCCGTCCTTCCTCATGGTTAATCGTATAAAAGTGTGAGAGACTTTGGCAGGAGGCCGAGCAGAGTGTCATCCACTGCTGCTGGCCGTAGATTAGCATAATGTTTTTGAGTTTAAAGTCTGTGCCTGTAAACTGAGCGTGTGTACAGGTATGTGTGTGTGTGTGTGTGTTATATACAGTACAGTATGCTCAGTGTTCTCTGGGGAGCGGTGGCTGTGGTGGTGGAGGAGAAGGGGCTGGAGGGAGTCTACTGGCCCAGCGGGAGGCTCCAGATGTGGGGCTACTGAGCTGACAGGCCTGGGCCCCTGCAGGCGTGTGTGTGCCAACCACAACCTCTCTCTGTGTGTGTGTCTCTCTGGTTTAGCAGCAGCCTCTTCTGCGGTCTGGTCGTTGTGTCGAGAGTGTGAACGTTGGGGTTAGTATCAAAAAGTGAAAAGAAGGAAGGAGAGAAGACAACCAGAGGAAAAAGAGAGTGACTCGTATTTGGGGCTGCAGCTAATGAATATTTTCATTATCAATGAATCTGTTGATCAAAACTGTTTTTTTCCAGACTCATAATGTGAGCATAGTGGTTTAAATGTAATTAAATAGATACAAATGTGCTGTGAGGACACAATGGTCTTGACCTTTGGCCAACCAAATCACAAAGATTAATCTCAAAGGTTATCTTTTGCCTCTTTAGAATAACTCATTCATAACACAAAAAGGTTTTGTTAGTTCACAGTGATCTTGAGATTTCGCTGCAAAAACAACACTAGTAGATAAATAAATAAGCCAAATTGTTATCAAGAATCTGCCAATGGGGTAAACAAAGTTTGCTTGGCTACAGTATTTAAAACTAGCCTGTAAATCGAACCCCTTTCAGACTGAGATGTGAATTAAGGACAAAAACTGTTACTTAAAAAGAGCCTTAAGCTGACTTTAACAATTTATACTTTAACAGTTCCTTCTATTTGCACACACACCAATCAGTAACAGTGAATTTAACTTCTGTATTTGACACACACACATACAGTAGTGAAACTCACAACACAAACCAGGAGTAGCAGCAGTTGGGGTTTTAATCTAAACCATTGTTTGACCTTGTAACTGCTAATTAAAGCTTAAGGTCAGCTGTATTATCAAGTAAGGACAAAGTTAGATAATCTTTTTTTAAAAATTAGATTTCTTTTCTAGTGCACAACTTGCTTGTCAAGATTATTTGTCATTTTTAGACAAAAATGAGAGCAATTTCCTTGAAATTAGACTTATATATATTTTCAAGAAAGTAATTTTTTTTTTTTTTTTTTTGACTGTTGACCAGTTTAAGTCCAAGTGAACGTTTGTGCCAAATTTAAAAGGATTCTTTTCCAAAGCATATTCTTTGCACATGTATGTGCAAAAGGATGGACAATGTGGTTGTCCTTAATGTGAAGACATGAAAACGGATCTCTTAGAACTTTTAATTCATGTAAATAACACCAAGCAGCAGACTTGGTCAGTGACACTGGTGGAAACGGCTTCTGTTACAAACAATTACAGTTAAACATCTTATTTTCCCCGACACAGTTTTCTCTAACACTCCAATAATCTTTTTTCCACTTCAAAGCAGTTTTCTTTTACTGAGTCAAGGCCAATGATGGGCTGAGAAACAGAAGACACCAGTGGAAAAATATAAATAAATAAAGCCATCTGTAAATTCTGCCCCTGAGCAAGGCACCAAAAACCACCTCAGCCCCTCCAAATAACAAACAGCTCCATCATCACCATTAGAAGCTGTGGCTCCACTGGGCAGCCGTGGACTTTAAACGTGCCCAAGAATGTGAAAATATAACAAGGACTGTGTGGAAGAACAGTCCAGATTATAGAGCTTATTTGAATTTCCCCTGGAAAATAAAGGTTAGAGCTGTTAACAAAGTGATTCAAGGACGGTGGAGCCTCCACAGCAGCGGTGCTGGGTTGTCTTATTGAATCAGTAGCAGAGTGAACTGCAAACATGAGGCGCTTCTTTAATTTTTTTTTTTTTTTTTAACAATAATAACCCCTCATAATCTTCTGTAGAGAAGGCACGCTCACAAACATGTGAAAACGATTATTCCCAGACACAGCAGTACAGATGTATATACACACACACACACACACACTGTTTTTCTTGACTTCAGAGGACAATGCATTGACTTATATTCATTTCCCCGGAAACGTAATCTAACCTTAGCCGTTATTACTAGTGTCCTAACCCAAACCTCAGCCTAACTTTATGTCTTCACCTTAAAATGTAGTCATTTATGTTATAGGGACTTGATTTTTGTCCCCATAAGGACGACAGTAAACAGATTTAGGTCCCCACAACATAAGGGATATCAGGTACACACACAAACACAGTGTTGGTGGTGTGTGTGTGTGTGTGTGTGTGTTGTGTACAGTGCTGTGTTTCGCCCGCAGCACTTCACCCAGTGAATGTTATCTGCTCTTATCTGAATGTGTGACTGGCCTGGTAACACTGGGCCTGCTCCATATGCCTTATCACCAAGACAGGCAGCAACCCCCTGGACATGCACACGCACACGCGTGTACACCCAGGCAAAGTGAGAGTTGCTGAAAACCTGCAAATTATCAGGGAATTGTGGCATCTTAAGCACACACACACACTGTGTGAAGATGGTGTCACACTTCACTTTTTGTTCACCACAGCTCCACGAGTGAAAGTGATCCACGTCTCTCACCTGTTGTCGGCAAAGATCAGAGTTTTCTTTCAGCAGCTGTGCAATGAGAGGCTTAAACACTGGGTGAACTGGTAATCAGTATCGGTAATAATATTAATAATAATAATAATAATAATAATAATAATAATAATAATAATAGCAGTAACATGGGGGAATCTGCAACAATGTTAGGCCTGCACAACCATGTGAATGCAGTTTTGACAGACATTCATTACCTACATGTGTATCCAGTTTTTGTCATTGCGGGTTTATCTGTAAGTTTGTCCTGTTAGCAACTTCCTGTCTACAGCTTTTCAGTTTTTTGTAGGTGATCAACCAATTATGTTCCCATTCCCACTGATGTTGTCACAAAAGGTTCAAATTTTAGTCAGATTTTAAAGAAATACCAATCTATTATAATGGTCAAAACTTTTTTTTTTTTTTAACGGTATGTCTTTCAAAAAAACACATAATTCCTTATGTGCATGCAGGATCAGACACTCCGATTGAACCGTCCGATTAAATTCCATAAGGATCTGATCCAGATTACAGATTTGGCAGCAAATTTAAGTTAACATGGTTCAGTGCCATTCAACAAGTTCAGATGTGTATATATCTCAATGTTTTATCATGCTAATGTAAGATGGTAATTACTAAAAGGGGGTTAAATTCTATACAGATTCTTAAATTCTTCTGGACCCAGTGGATCAAAAGGTAAAAAAAATGTCAATTGTTTCAGCCTTGGTGGAGGTCTGTGCTCTCTGAAATATCATTATTATTATTATTATTATTATCATCAGAGTCAGTTTGGATACATTGTTAAAGGTACAAAATGCAAAAACTGAGCAATAGCATGTGAGACAGACCAAAATCAAGTCCAGTCCAGAGCCTACCAGAGTCCACAAGAAGAAATACTTTCCATGGGTGCAAAAGTACAAATTTATATTCAGGTGGAAAATTGAGTTGACTTTTTTATTATGTGTAATGTTTCTCAGTATCATAGTCTCTTTGATTCTAAAAACATTTTAGCTGTTTTATGCATTTTTCCCCCCTCACTTTAAGCACATGATGCTCTCTGCGTCATCTTATTTTATTTATAAATTATACTTTATATATCGTATTTTTAAATAGTTTTCTTTCATCTATCTATCTATCTATCTATCTATCTATCTATCTATCTATCCTCCTTTCCTCTTGTAAGAGCTGATCACAGAAAACAACTCACAGCCTATGTAACGTTTTGTCACACTGGCTGTGTATTAACAGTAAAGCAGTGGCCAGACGACAGCTTATCACAGTGTTATCAGGTTTGTGTGGTCAGACGTCAGACCTCTATCCTATTTACATTGCTAAGATTTATTTCCTGACATCTTGTAAAGCCGACGCTTCCATGTGGGGCCGTTAACGAACGACACAACAGACCAAATCTCTTTTGCGGAGGCACAGATTTCATTGCAGAAATCCTCTAATGCCGTCAACGTGATTCTGTGCCAGATCGAAAAAAAAAAAAAACAAAAACCCACAGTTTACTAAAGCCTGCACTCCAGACTTGTTAGACACACTAAACAAATGCACCACGGGCTTTTATTCAGCTTCAAATTACTGCGAATGAAAGAGTTTGACAGAAGGTAAACTCATAATACACCATCTAAAATAAGCAGGTTTTCTGGCGGTCAGCTCACCCGCACCACAAAAACACACATTCACTGAAAGACACACACACAGTGTGCGTATACTTTGTTTCCCCTGGTGTGCTGGAGGTGGAGGTGGAGGTGGTGGTGGTGGTGGTGGTGGGCAGTGCCTGGGGCCATATGGCAGAGACACAGACATTTACATAATGTCATATTTTATTTAATTAGCCATTCTAAATGCAATCAAAAGCTGATGAGTGGCTGTGAGCTGCCATGCTGATTGGCAACATGATAGCGCTCTGACCCCGGACACGCAGCCGCGCCGCATCCCAATGATGCAATATTGAAAACAATCCCTGTGCTCCCAACACAAACTAAATTCACCACTCCAGGTGTGTGTGCGTGTGTGCCTGTGTGTGTGTTGACTGTCTTTGTTATCGTCCGTGCCTGCGAGAGAAAAAGTAACTTTATCATTCAGTAACTGAGAAGGGGTGAAAGGAAAAACACAAACACTTCTGGTAAAATGACAAAGGAAGAAACAAAGAAGAGAAGAGTAAGAAGAGGATGAAGACAAAAGGAAGAAAGGAAGGAAGTGATGGAGGGACAGCTGTGATGGAGACACTGGGTCAGCTGGTGTGTATACAGTACAGGGCACATGGTTTGGGTTATATTTGGGGCGTTTGGCTTGTGAGATGGTCCAGGTGTGTTTGTGTTTGTGTGTTTCTGAGAAAACAGAAACTAGACCAATCGACCAGTTTCTTTAGGACCACCCTGCTCAGCCGAGTGTCAAACACACACACGCACACACACAACCACACATGCTTGTCTTACTATCTTTATGTGGACACCTCATAGACATAATACATTCCCTATAGCCCCTTACCCTAACCTTAACCATCACAAATAAATGTCTAACCCTAACCCTAAAACCAGGTCTTAACCCTGAAATCCCTGTGGGGACCAGGCAAAATGTCCACACAAGGATAGGTTTGGACAATCTTTGGTTCTCACGAGGATAGAAAGACATGTATACACACACACACACACACACATGTCTCAGTGGGGAGAAGCGTTGGTGGGTAAAGGGACCAGGTCTCCTTGAACAGGAAGGAAGGAAGCAAGACCTAATGCCACTGAGAAAACACACACGCGCCTGAATGCACATGTATAAACTTATCAAGGCTTATACACAATGAAAGCAGGTGTCCTCTCACACACACACACACACACACATAGTCAAATAAACAGTTGGAGCAGCACGGTCAGGTACTGCGTGGTTTAACAGGGACGAAGTGTTTTAAAGAGGCTGCTGAAAGCTGCTCTGTGTGGAACGGGACTTTTCTCCTGCTGGTATAAATCTCTCTTTGTCGTCGCCATCAGCTTAAAAAAACCACCGCGTTAAAGTCAAAAGTTACTGTGTCATATGGCATGAAACTGCTGCAGTCCACTGCTGTGTTTAACACAATGGTTTGCCTTTAAAAATGGCCTATGGAAGCACAAAGCTGTGTTAAAAAAAAGAAGAAAAAAAGGAAGGATTTGGTCAACACAATTACTAAAGTGCTTTTATAGTGTAATGGGTTGGGAAAGTGTTAGCGGTTTAGTCAAGCCCACAATAAAATGACCAACACCAGACTTGCACTTAGACCAAGATAGAGTCAGACCAAGTCAAGATCGAGACAAGTCCGCTTGGTTTACACTGCATGCCCTCTGAACTCTGAACTCATTCTCAAGCCCTAAAAGTCTTCGTCTCAGGTCTTAGATGTGGCGAAACCTAACTTTTAATCTCTGTGTTGCTGTGAACTGCACAGGACGCGCAAAGACAATAGGCAAAAGCCCGACGTTCTACTTCATGTTGCAGTTTCACAAGCTGATAATTATAGACATCACCTGCAACCAGGCTCCAGTTGCATGATACCAGCTGTCAATCAACCCATGTTGTAATTTAGTGTCTGTTTTCCTAAACTGTGTTCTATTGAAGAAGCCTGAAGGAGCCTCCAAAGTTCAGGGAAAGCAGCTGTCAATATGTTCACTCCTACAGAATCATGTCACAGTGTACAGCGTCATGCTTTATCGTTTGTTTTCCTCTGAATGGAAACAAAGTAGAGTTGCGCTTTATCAAAGGCAGCCTGAAACTAGCAATTGAGACCTCAGGAAAATGTTTACTGATGTTATAAATTAAGTGAGTAAGGTATTTTTTTTTTTTCATTTAAAAATGGAATTTGCTTTCCACAGAGTCGCCCCCTGGTGGCTATTCAGTATATCTGTACCTCCTGATCAGCTTAGCTGAGCAAAACTATATGTCAACTTTTTATATCTCATCTAAGGGCCAACAACTGCTGCTTCTTTATAACATGAGATATTATTGTTGTAATACAATAAAAAAATCATTATGCCCACTTGGTTTTAAGTGTATAAATGTTTAAAACAAATACTGAAGTCAGTTTTGATCCAAGGCTCCCTGTGTTTAAAAGTTACACGGTCTATATGCGCCATTTCCACTGAAGAGATTTGTAGTGATATAAACAGACAAAAAAAAAAAATACCGTGAGGATTCTGTTTTTTTCCCCCAAGATCTGTTTTTGTGCTTAAAATGGGACAGTCTGTGGAAGCGTGTGGGCATTTAAATCATCACAGGACATTAAATCTCTCCAGAGGTTCTCAAGAAACCAGACAGATGACATAGTTTTCAGTATTTCAACACCTTCTTCAGTCAGGGTGAAACATTCTTCACGGAGAGTTTTCTGCGCTGTTATATAACAACCTCCCACACCATCCTGGAAAGATTTGTCTGCTCAGTCAGACGTCGAATTAAGAAAAAAAACTAAACAAAACAAACAAAAACACTTCTGCAGACTGACGACACATGCTGAGTTTATTAAATCAGTGATGTTTTCATTTGTATGTTTGTGTTTCCACTTCTTCATTTTCAAGAAGCTCGTTCCCTGGATTTGTGGCCGACAAAGATAGCATCATAATGGCTGAGAGGAATTTCAACCAACTCAGAGATGAACAAATAAACTGTCTTAAAAAAAAAAAAAAAACCCTAGTGGGATGCCTTTGGACTTCACTTTAACTAGTTGCTCTAGTATTCAATCATAACTTACATTGCATACTTATTGTTGCTGATTTGGTTTGTTTATCTGGTTGCAGTCAACTTTTTGCATTTCATATACAGTGTATGTGCCTACATTTTTGCACTTATACTCCAATTCTAGTCTTCAACTATTTTTCAGGCCAAGGATCACCAAACTGATGTAAAGATGGAGCAACTATTATATACTGTATAAAATAGTTTTTATATTAAATGCTATGTATGCTATGTATGCAAATGCTATGTATAAACATAGCATGTATATATTTATACATGCTATGTATAAATATATATGTATAAATATATATGTATATTTATACATATGTATAAATATATATATATACTAAGGTACAGTGAGTAGGACAGCTCTGCCACTGCCATTTATAAACATACCTTGTAAAGTGATACCAGTGCCAATGTCAATAATGTCTGTCAATTTCATGATAATCATGCATACAAGCTATTCAAG
>JAFBJR010000429.1:6124256-6187679 GCA_016785285.1 Brachirus orientalis | reverse complement strand
TATATACAGTATATATATGTATATATATATGTATATATATATATATATACACACATATATATATATATATATGTATATATATATATATATATATATATAGTAAAAAACATTAATGCTAAATGCTATGCTAACAATAGCATCACACTGGAACTTCAAATACCAAAAACCCAATTACAATTGTGAACCTTTAAGTCCTTTGACCCGGTAGTGAATGCCAATCGAACACACTAAAATGGTAAAAAAAAAAAAAAAAAAAAACCAGGGATAAAACTGTTTATTTTTTTGTTTGTTTGCTTTTGTTGTGAGGCTACAACATGCAGAGACACAGTCAGGTTCAGGTTCTGCAGCTCGTCCTATTGTTTGCAGAACCAGCAGCTCTGTGGTCATTGTGTTTGGAGAAGGAGGTGCAGGGTCTGGGGGAGAGGGGGGGGGGTGTCTGGTTAGGAATTGATTCAGTCTGGGACTGAGACAGAGGTGAAAGGTCACAGCCCTTGACTGTGACCCTCCCCAACCACCAACTGAGACAGTGTGTGCGCTTGTACACTGACCTTGTCAGGACCAGTAATCCTCAGAACCTTGTTTAGAGCTGAGACTTGAATTGTGGTTATGCTAAGGTTAGAGTTAGTCATTAACTGGTTATGGTTAAGGATAATGCTTTTTAAGTCTGTCTAAATGAATGGAATTCAGTGAAGAGTCCTTAAAAGGATATCTGTGTGAACCTGTGTGTTTCTGTGTGAGTGTGTGTTCTGGTCCAATGATGAGGAGGTTCTAATTAGGACCAGGAGGAAGTGCAGGAGGAGGAGGAGGTGGAGGGTCAATCCAAAAGCAGATCGATCGATCAGGACGGCCACCCTGACCCCCCACCGCCATCACCGCCATCGCCATCACCTGCTGCAGAAAACACACTTGAAAACACACTTTCATCCCATTCTCCTGCAACTCACATTAAATCCAAACATCCACACAAACACAAATGGTTGTAACATTTTAAACACGGTTCAAAGGTAAAAGAGGCAAAGTGCACGTCTACGTAGGTTCACTGTACGTCAGTGTTCATCTGGCAACTTTGGAAAATGGATCATTACTAGCAGTTCACACACTGGAGCAACTACTCACCAGCATTTTGTCTTTCTGCCTCGCCATCTCCTTTTCCTTGCAATCTCACTTGCTCAAACTGTGCACACTCGACCACTTTTCTCCACTTCAGATGCAACGTTAGAAGAATCTCATCGCTTCTTTTGGTCAAGTCCCAATTTTTTTTAGCTCAAGTGACCTGTGCTAATGACTCGTATGTTGCGTCTCACCAAGATTTGTGTAGTAGGATTCGCCTCATGTGGGGCGAACCAATGTGAAATTGTACATGTGCTGGCATCTTGGCTGTGGATCAGGGTTAGAGCGAGTTGTCTTCCAGTCAGAAGGTCAGAGGTTCAATGTGTCCGACGTCGCTCCTGGAGTCTGTGTAAGCAACGTGTGAATGGGTCGGACGCAAAAGAAGCTGCATATAGGTTTAGTGCGCTAATGAGTGTGGGAGTGAATGGGTATGAACGGGGGAAGTGCTTTGAGTGATAAGCAAGTCTAGAACATAATACATTTACCATCTTTGCATTGACTTAATCTAATCTCTTTGCATAAAAGTCTTGTTCAGTGTAAATGGACCACTGCATGAACAAATTTTGCACACACACACACATACACACACACTGGTTTCCATGACTTCAGAGGACATTACATTGACTTACATTCATTTCCTGGAGACTCACTCTAAGTGTCCTAATCCTAACCCTGACCTTAGCCTAACTTTAAAACATGTCCTCACCTTAAAACGGAGTCATTTACGTTATGGGGACTTGATTTTTGTCCCCATAATGTGACTGTGTAAGATTTATTTCCCCACAACATAAGGAATACCAGGCACACACACACACACACACAGTGTCAGTCACTGTCTACTCAATTCACTGCACAATTTCTGGGAAAAAGCTGAGGTTCCTATGCATTGACGTGTGATAGACAAGCACATTAACAGGTAAATGAATACAAAAGAGATGTAGGCACACAGTGAAGGACAAACACTGTGCAAAATGACCTCAGCGCACACATACACACGCACGCACGCACACACACACGTGGACAAACACAAACACACTCCAATTTAAATTACGGGTGCAAATTGGGTGAAGGGGAGAACCAGAAGGGGGTTGGGGTTGGAACTGAAATGGAAGAGCCGCACTGATCAATACTCCTGGAGATTTTCCCTCCCTCTGCCCTGCTTTCAATTGTCATGCTCCCTCCAAGCAATTAAAGACTCCCCGTCTCTCCTCTTCACTGCACCACCTTTTCTTCTCCCTCCCCCTTTTCTCTCATTCGCCTCACTCATCCCCCCCCCTTTTTTTTTTCTACAGCCTAGTGTTCCTAAAACTGTCTGTCTCTACCCGTCACTTATGTCCTTTTCTCTCCCGTGCATAAACTCCACTGTAACCCAGACTTACAGTACAGCCTTGAAGCGTTAAAGCTCCAGTGTGGGCTGTCTATCGCCCCCTGTTGACTTCTCGTGAGCGAATGTCTGACTGACATTTGTTAATATTTGAGAGTAACACACTGCAACTTGATTTATTATTCATTAATATGTGATGCTGCAAGGCGAACATGGAAACAAGGACCGTTGTGTTTCCAGGTTTCAAAAAACGTAAACATGGCCGCGTGTGATCAGATCTCACTTTCCTGCGATGGACTGCCTGTTTTCGACAAGCCTCACTGCACAGACGGGTTTCATTCAAACGTCAACCTGCTTTTTATAGAAACTTCACTGGCTGCTGGTTAATTTTACAGTTGATTTGAAGATTTCACTGTTTGCTTCTAAAGCCCTCAACAGCCTCACTCCACCGTATTTAGCAGAGATTTTAATGGTTTGTGAAAATGACAGGGTTTTACACTCAGCAGGTCAGAGGTTACTGGCTGTCCCCAGGTCAGCACACAAACACTGGGGTGACCATTCCTGACCTGTGGAACAGGTCTCTCCCCCTGATTTGCATCAAATGTAAACTCAAAATATATTTATTTAGAATGGCTTTCAAAATTCAGTGGCCCCAGTGACACTTTCCCTCTGTTCTTATTTGTACATTTTCTAACCACTGATTCTTATTTTATTTTTTATTCTTTCCTTTTATGCGAGTAGCTTGCAGACATTGTAAAGTACTGCATAAATTAACATTGTTTGGTTGAAAGATCTACTCCTGCTGCTGCAACATTCAAACGAGTAGAGAAAATAAATCAGTGTTGATACTGCAGCAGTGGCTACAAACACAAATAAGTAAAAAATACTTTCAGTTCTATTTTAAACCGTAGCGTGTCAGAAGATGCTAGCTGAGTATGTTATCTTTAATGTGTTATGAGGTAAATTTGGGTTAAATATGTAAAGGAATTTGACCTCAGGTTCTCGCCATGTTTGGTT
This sequence comes from Brachirus orientalis, assembly GCA_016785285.1. Taxonomy (NCBI): domain Eukaryota; kingdom Metazoa; phylum Chordata; class Actinopteri; order Pleuronectiformes; family Soleidae; genus Brachirus; species Brachirus orientalis. The sequence goes on along the minus strand of JAFBJR010000429.1, from coordinate 6,184,228 downwards.
TTTGTAATCACATTCAGGACACAGTGGGTGAATTTAGACCAACCAAGGACAGATGTGACTTCAGGGTCTGTTTTAAAGACAAGCACACATGAACTTTGCCTTCTTTTCCTCAAGTTATGTCCCTTCCAGTGAATTTCTCCCACTGAGTTTGGAAACCACATGTATCTTGTACCAAAGTAGGTTAAAACAAGCCTTAAAAAAGAGTTTGCAGACCCTGACCCAGTCCTGTGTGCTACTGTATTTACCCAACACCTGCACTGTACAGTACCGACCGGTAAAAAAGCACAAGCAGTGACCAGACCGTGTAACTCGCTCATGAAAAATGACTCTGCAGGAGAGAAAGAACATAAAAAGCTGGACTCAGGTCTGGACAAATGTGAGTGCATGATGTAATTTTGGGCTTTTGGAACCTTAAATCTCACTGTTTACATGCATCTTTGTGGAACCTAACCTTTGTTCCTAACCAAATTAAATTATTATTACCTAGTACCAGTTCAAATTCATTTACATTAACGTTGTACCCCAAGCCATTACAGTTTATTAGCTTCTCTGGATTTTTGTAACTGTGTTCCTGGTGCTCGAATCCACCAGTGAGTCTAAATTGATGAATCAAACTGTTTTTGTTACTAGTGTAATATGTGTAATATGCCAAAAAACACAATTGGGTTCTAATACTGAATTGTCTGTGCCAGTATTTGTAAGAATGAGTTCCTTCAATATTATACGAACAAATCCTCCCCAGTGTGGTTTTCCTGATTTATTTTTCACTTCCCTTTGTTTTGCTTTGTTTTGTTTATACATATTCAACATGAATAAAATAAAAAGTTTGACAGTTAAAACATGAAAAACGTCAAACTTTTTTTTTTTTGTACAACTGGACTCGCAAAAGTAAGAAGGCAAACATAGATCAGCTGATAGCATAAGTTCAATGGCCCAGTATATGGTTCAAGTGAACTAGGGAGTAAAGTGTGTCGAGGCAGCTGCGTCTTAAGGCAAAAGTGTGTACGGCTCCAGTGAACGGCCACAGTGGAAGGCTCGGCCATGAGTCTGCCAAAGCCTGCCTCGGACTGCATCATTACAGTGTACTAATGGGGTAGAGGTGCACACTTTCACAGGGTCTGCTCTCAAAGGCATTCTTGGTGTTCGACTGAGTACACTCAAGAAGTCGTTTAAGTCGATGCAAGAAGTGGAAAGAGGAGAACTTGAGAGACCTTCACACGTCTGGTCAACCACTGTGGAAACTGTGTGCAATTTGTTTTTTGCATTTTGCATCCTGAAAGTTGCAAAAAATTGGCAACGCTCCTCTAGTCTAGTCCAACATGGGAAAAGGTTCAGAGAGCCGTTCAGATAGTCTGACAAGCACTTTATTTGAAAGAGTGCAAGGCCTTTGTTCTATTTTGGAGAATACAAATGCAAAAGTTTGAATGCTGCTCGCAAAAATATAGAGTGAACTCGGAAAAGGTAAAGCAGTTTTTCAGCCTGGGGCTCATGGGTGAAGGATGTATGCATGTTGTATGCAAAACAGATACAGTTCAGGCACATATGTACAACAATCAGAAATGATGGGGAAGAGAAGACAACAACATTGACAACTTCCTGGACTGCTGCCACTTAGACACCAATAAAGTGGACAAAACACCAGTCACTTTTCAACTCAACATTTGTTGAAGCAAATATCTCGTCAGCCAATCACATGGCAGTTAACCTAGTGCATTAATGCATGTGGACATGGTCAAGACGATTGGCTGAGGCTCAAGCAAGACTGGGGAAGAAAGGTGATTTAATTCTGATGCATGTGAAATATGTATATTCAGCTATCATTAGCATTTAAAATGGTTTCTAGGGACATTTGTTCACTGGTTGTTTTTAATGTGGGTTAAATAAAGAGCAAATGTACTATTGCTGTGACCAGAATTTGGTTTATTATTCACATGTCCATAAATTCCAAACATAAAATTGCTCTCTCTCTCGAGTCCACTTTCATCCAAAAACAGGAAAAGAAGAAAAACATGACATTATTGCTGCAACAATTATTCGATTCATTGATTATTAATCCATTACAATATTAATCGTTAACTCTTTTGAGTGTGTTTTCACTCATTAAAACATGTTTTCAGATTTCTCAGCTACTTAAATGTGAACATTTTCTTGAACAAAGAAATCATTAACACTGAATAAACATTTTTCAACATTTTCGGACATTTTAAGGACCAAACGATTACTCAATAAATCGAGAAAATAATCCATGGATTAATCATGGATTATGAAAATAATCATTAGGTGCAGTGCTAATTGACATACTCTTTTCCTCGCGGTACAAAAGTGTTTAATTAATTTAAATAATTGGCAAGAGTGACACACCCAGTTGTATTAGTGTGGTTCAAAGAGCTTAATAGTTTGCCAGACACTGCACTTATACTCAGTGTTACACTGTATTCATGCAGAAACATATATATAGTACATAACTGTCCCACCATCATTTTCATTTTTATTTACATTAAACCTCTTTGGTTAGTTTAAGCATGTCGACAACAGCTGGAGATTTAAAGTGAGAGTGACGAGAGGAAAAGAGAAGGCGACAATAATGGACTGTAATATATGTTAAATATCTACCGTCAAAGTGAAAAAGAGAAGGGAAGCAAAAGTGTTGGCTAACCAAGTTTTAAATTTGGTATCTTTTAGTATTTTTGACACTTATTTAATTAGTACTGTGTTAATATGCTACTTACAACGGCAATATTTATGGTGCTGTGAAAAGGACTGGTGTCAAAGAGAATTTCATTGTACGATAGAAACGTGTAATGACAATAAAGAATCAGTCAATCAAACTGCCACGACCTGCTTCATCAGTTGGGTGACGCCTGGTGGCAAAACAGAACCAAACACCAAACCGCAGACCAAAACAGGGTTTGTGATCCGCTAATAAAAATGTATTTTGTGAATACTGACTTTAGCGGTGTTCTGCTCTGATGACACATCATGGCAATTTCATGTCTCAATATTATACACTTCTTACATACGATACAGTATATCAACTTTAAGTGACTTTGAATGTGACATGGCTGTTGGTGCCAGATTGTTTCAGGTGTTCGCTGTACCTAATAAAGTGACCACTTTATTTTGTGTTTGACTTTGCTGTGGGAGAGCAGAAACACACACACACGCACACACAGGAGACACAGCAGGTGGTCACAAACACAGGCGGGCAGATGCTGGGTCAGCCTGTGCACAGCAGGTCAGTGTCGGCTTTGTGTAGCTCAGCATGGCACCAACAAAGATTAGCACCAGTGTGTGGAGGTAACACTTTGTTAAAGAGCCTGTGCAGGGGCTTTGTAATTACTCATTGACCTACAACACCCTCCAATACAAACATCAAAGCCACAGGAAACATTGTAGTTCAATAGAGAAATACATGTTGGATAAAATGAAAAAAGATTGGGTTGATTATTTCACATGGAAAACTGGGTTTCATTCATTTCCCCACAATGAGCCTTTTATATTTATATCAGGAGCTGAGGCTGCAAATGTTTTGACCACCATATTGTTACAGTAGCCCACAATGGACAAATTTTACATTCTCCTACACTTCCTGGTTGGCTTCCTTGGGCAAACTGAAAGGTGATGTTCCCATTTTTGATATACTGCCAGTGCTTTAAGTGCTCATTTTGAACATGGTGCCTGGTGGTACACCCTTCTGACCCCCAGTGGGACTAATGAAGACATTTGAATTAAACTGAATCGGGGTTTTACATGTTTGTACTGACGTTTGTATTATTAGACGTAACAGTGTTGCAGAAGTAGCGATAATGGAAAGAGTGGTGAAAACAGCACAGTCGTGTGGTATTTGCAGTAATACTGGTATCAGTAATGGAGTTATGGCTGAATTCGAGTGTCTTCCCATTCTCTGTCCCAGCACAAGAGTCTCTCAGCAGCATCACTTAGGCTCCCTAAGGTGTTTGGGGTGGGGGCACAGTGTCACAAAGAGACGGGGAGAGAGAGAGAGAGAGAGAGAGAGAGAGAGAGAGAGAGAATTGCATTGTGGTACTGTGAGTGTGACGCTCTGCCTTCACAGACAAATCGATTAGAGACAGTTCAGCACCGCGGATGCTCCGGGCGTTTCACATAAAGACAGAAAGAAAGAAAGAAAGAAGGAAAGAAAGAGGGAGGGAGGGAGGGAGGGACGGATAAAAAGGAAAGGAGGCAGGGAAGAAGAAGAAGAAGAGAGGCTGCAGAATCTGACCCATCCCCAGCTCATTTTAAGGGATGAGAGCTCTGGTTAAGAGCATGCACACATGCAGACTTACATAGCAGCAAGTACATTTTGTTGTACTTGTACAATGACAATAAAGGCAATCTAATCTAATCTAATCTAATCTAATCTAATCTAATCACACACGCAGACTTGGACAGTAATGCATTGTCTATTGTTTGGCCTCTAAACAGTGATGTATGATGGCGACATCACTGTGATGTACGGCTGCTAATAGTTAAAGCCAGTTATTGAACAACTTAACTGCAATTTCAGTCACATTTTGTAAGAAAGGCATTTAAATGAATCAATATTTATTGCTTTACTTAATTACTTATGTCCTACTTATTATTGGTCGCATATTTGAATATTTTCAAGCGCAGTAGAGCTGGTAAAAGTAATGCCGGGTTCACAGAGTGTTGAGCATAGAGGAGCGGCTTCAAGATACATTCAAGAAACCTCATAAATGTAACCATGTCTGCAAACGCGCATGGAGTCCACTAACTAAATTCTTGCTGCTGCTGCCACCTTTTGATAAAAGATGCAGTGATGCACCATCAACTGGGAATTGGAGCAGAAATATTTAATTTTAAAAATGCAATCAACATTTGTTGCGTTAATTTTTATAATCAGGTGAGTCACTGACTAATAAAAAAAACTCATCCAAATATTTCCAAATAATTGAAGAACAAATCAAATCTTAAGGAATATGTACAGTATATAATGAAATACAATAAATGTTTACAGTTTTATACCCTTAGATCGAGTTTGCATGAGCTTTCTTTTACAGTCAGAAACATGAGGATTAGGTTAATAACCCCATAAAGTGGTAGAAAATGAATGAATGGATGAATCTATACTTCAACTCACCAGCCACTTTATTAGCAACACCTGCTCAACTGCTTAATGTGAATCTCTAATCAGCCAATCACAGGGAAGCAACTCGGTGCATTTAGGTCAAGATGACCTGCTGATGTTGAGCATTCCAGAAAGTGCTGATCTGCTGGGATTTTCACACACAAACTATCTCCTTCTATTGTTTACAGAGAACAGTCCAAAAGAAGAGAAAATAACCCAGTGAGCGGCAGTTCTCCGGGAGAAAACGCCTTGTTGATGCTTGAGGACGATGGCCAGATGGGTTTGAAATGATAGAAAAGCAACAGCAACTTAAATAACCACTCATCACAGCCAAGGCATGAAGAAGACCATCCCTGAAAGCACAATATGGTTCTCACTTTCCATGTCTGTGTAAATGCTGTCATGCAAAAATTACCATCTTGCGGCTGCACAGACCCTGCAGCTCCCCGTGGCACGACACTTTCAAGTCCAGTTGCTGCTGCATTCTTGTTTTGGTCATAAAAAAAAAAAAAAGACAAAGAAGAAGACAGTAACCATGGTCTTTTCTGGAAGTCATACACGTTCAACCCATCACACACAGAATGCAAGGACATAGAAATGAGAGCAAACTCCTGGTGAGAAAATTGTCGCAACTGAAATGGAATGTGAGATTGAGTACATATGCGAGGAAGATTAGACCGACATGAACCCTCATTTTAGTATGAATAAAAGTGCAGCCATGTGACACAGAACTGTGAAAATATGTCCCAGGTCTCAAGGTGTACCTAATAATGTGGCAGGTGAGTGTATGAGATTGGGCTTAAACTACTTGTGATGCTTTTAGATTAAACAGTGAGGAAAAGAGGGTGATGACAACATGATTGATACCAAGGTTCAAATCTTAGCCAGAAACCAGATTTTCTACCTCATTAGGACCAGGTTTTCTACCTCATAACGGCTACTGGTCTTGTCAAGGTCAGTGTGTATGCCAGAGAAGGTCCTAAAGAGGTGACCAATACTAGTACAAACAGACACACACACACTCCTCCCCTTTGCCCTGTCTGGGCTGAAAGGTCATGGTGTGTCTGGGAAAGTTGTCCTGGGATCCCTGAATCCCTAAACTCATTAAATGTCACTTGTATTCAGACCAGACACACACGCACACACGCAGATGCATATACATGTATATGGGCTCCTCCTATACTTCTGTACACGCACACACACAGAGGTAAACCGGACACAGCAGATCTCATCTTGTGAAATGAAAAATGGCCTTGCTGTCCCGTGTGTAAATTAAAGGACAACACACTTTCAAATGAACCCGTCGACGCGCTCTATAAAAAGCCCGAATTCACACAGTCATGATGAATGATATGAGTATGTGACGCTGACACTGAGGCCAGACGCTGCGAGGTTCCTAGCGAATGTCAGCTCATTTCAGTTCAATGTAATTGGCATGACAGGCAAGAAACCTGTGTTGCCAAGGTGATACAATTTCAGGTAAAGTGATGGTTCAGGTTGTTTCAAATGTGGCTGTGTTAAATACTGATTGCAGAACCACCTACAATCAGACGTGCTTGCTCTCAGATTTTAACCACTAAGCAAATGGCTCTATACATATGTATACATTATCTGAATAATATTTTTGCAGCTTTATCCTGCTACTAGACAGCCTTTTTTAGACCAGAAAACATATATTTGTGTTGCTTTTCAAAATGTCAACTGTGCACCAAATCCCATAGAGAAAATCAGGGATTTAATAACACGGCACACAGAAGTTTTTGATCCACTGCTGTCACCATCAGTAAATTCAAAAGTGTTAAATGTGTGACTTTGGGGCTTGAAAACCTTTGTTTTGATTTGACTCCGTGACACAAACACACCAAACAAGCCAGCAGTAAATCAGAAGCTCCTGCTTTTCTTTGAGCCAAAAACATTGATTTCCTCCATGGACTTTGGTGCAGAAGATTCCAAAGTTAACAAGCGTCGGTTTCCAGCCAGAAAAAGTCTCTCTAATGGTGAGATAATGTGGTAATCATGTTGTTAAGACATAGCTTGTGTAGATTTTTATCATGTAATTGGTTAAGTGGCTTAGATCTGTTTTTCTTGGTTCCCCCCTAAGCAGCCATGTTTTCACTGAGAACTGACTTTGAGGTGAAGGGTCACAGTCAGTGTCAACATCACTTAATAAAAACTGAACTATCTCGTTTAAGTGCAGGAGAAACGAGTGGGCAGCTGGATGTGTAATAAATCCTGTCATTAATGTGCCTTATGTAACACGTGTAATAATGTAAAATGGTTACGCACCGAAGAAGGCGTAGTCATAGAAACTAAGTATAATCCTGCAGTGTAATGTATGCGCGCTCCAATCTCCCACCTGTAAAGAGTCCTTGATTTAGCTGATTGCAGAGCAGAGGCTGGAGCTGTGCTAGTTGATTATGATAATGGGCAGACAGTGTTAACAAGGGACCGGATTTAACACCATGGTTATCCAAGATCTGACCCCAGTTCAGCATAACAATAAATTCAAGGTTGTGTCTTCATAGACTCTCTCTCTTTCCATCTATTCACCCTTGACTCCTGATTTGTCTGCAGCTGTGAGTGAAACAGGAAAACAATTACGGTAATAATTCAGCGTACGTTTATTTTGGGACTGCAGTCTGTTGAACAAGTTTCCTACATGAGAAGTGTATTAACTAGACCTGAGTACTTTTCAAAACTACTTTTCTCTCCTGCACCAAAGCGCATAGAGAAAACGAGAAAATTTGACATCAAGGCACAGGGAGGTTGTTGATCCACTAATGTCTCCATTATTACGTTCAAATGTGTTCATTTGTGACTTCTGTGTTTGAAAACCTTTGTACAGATTTAAGTAACACAAACTGAACAAAGAAAGAAGCAGCAGTCCAACAACTCCCATGTTGTTGTGAGCTAAAACTGCTGATTTTCTCAATAGACTTTGGTACAGAAGTCAAACAGGTACAAGAACCTCAGTTTCCAGCCAAAATCAGACGTCTGACACTGAGAAAATGGTGATCATATTTTTGAAATAGCGTGGACTTAAGCTGAGGTAGATTTTCTTGGATGACCCTTTTGTTAAGTGGCTGAAATCTATTATTCCAGCTATGTTTTTGTTGAAAATATGTCTGTATGCTGGTTCAACTGATACAGTCCATTCTCTCACATTGTGGTCTCCCATGATGTTGGCGGTGCACACCTTCCTTTACAGCCTGTACTCAATGAACCATTTATCTGATAAAAATGGTTTTTGGATATTGACATCCTCCGAACCAATATGCAATATGGGGGTAATAATACATTTCTTTAATAATCACATGCAATATCTTGGGAATAACAATACAAATTATGTGTGGGAGCATCTTTAGAGGGGATACATTTCAAAAGTATAATATGACAATTATGAATTTTGACACCTATGGCAGCCTATTGTAATACTTTACTATAGGCTGCAAATTGTAATAACATGGCATTACAGTGATATTTTCTCCTCATTACTGCAAAATTAGCATTGTTATTATGAAGGTGAAGTAAAGTTACTTAAGAACATTTTTTTTTTATTTATAATTTTTATGACCAAGTGGCTGTAACTCCGTCATGTCTAGTTGTAATAAAAAAAAAAATTGAAGATGGTCAGCATGTGTGGAGCTTAGTAGCCCCAGATATTGTGACACAATAGGTGCTGACTGACTGCAATATTGTCTTATGGTTTATCTGCTCTATATATTACACATATTGGGTGTTTTGACAGCAAAGGTCCCAAAGCAGAGAGGTAGTTGCCCAAATGATAATCCATCTTTCACTTATCCATTCATATTTTTTCCTTTTACCTTAAATCACTGTCACACTCAAGCATGAGTCCTCACACAGACCACAACACTACACTGTCTGGGGATTATTCGAATAATTATGAATAATACATGAGTGTCTCTCTCCCCTCCCTCTGGCTCCCACCGCTGTCTCTTATTGGCTTTGGCACAGAGCCACTCATTCACCACTGCCTGCCCGTCTCTCTGTATATGTAGCTGTTGGACCTCGACACGAGACGCTCCCCCAACAATCAGACCTCATTTTCCCTCATAAAAAGCAGATCAGTGCAGACCCATGACCACAGCAATCACATTAGTGAAGCCCTTCCTGATGGAATCAGGCCAGGTTTGAGGAGAAAAGTGAGATTTAAGAGACTGGTCTATCACTGAAGAAAGCCTTTGTTTGATCAAAAAAAGAATGGTTGTTTTTCTTTTAAGCACAATATAAAGATCGACTATTTGACTTTAATATCTATTACATTTAAACCAATAGTGTTGATTTAGAGGCTGTACACATTAAAATTACATCTAAAATGTTTTATCGTACCGCTTTTATTTTGAAAATGGGTCCCAGAATGGGAAAATCTCAAAATGCCACCGTAAAACAACCAATGCAGGACTTTGGCAAAACTCTTGTGTTGTTGCATTCGCCATTTGGTTGCCTTCCACTTGGTTTATTCTGTTTCTGTTGCTGCAGAAAGCCAAATGCTCTCAAATTGTTTTAAATTCTCTTGACTGAGGAAAATAATCTGCCAATGGGGTAAGCAAATTATGCTTGACTAGAATACTTAAAACTAGCTTGTAAATCTTGTTACTTTCAGGCTATAATGTGCCTTGAAAAGAGAAAATAAAAATACACAAAAGTGGCCAAAATGTAAGGGAAATGTAGATATCACATCTTGTCATGTCTTCACTTGATCAAGCTGACTTTGCAGTTGGAATTTTAAGCTTTGATTTTGGTAATTAAACCATGATGCAAGCTAGAATATCTCATTAAGACACAATTTGATATTTTTTTCTTATATTGAGATTGCTTTTCTTTTTATGCCAAAAAATTTAAAAAATTCCCCGAAGCAAGGCTTATTTCACTTTCCTGAAAATAAATATTTGAAGTGTACTTATTCAAATAAAGTTGAAAAATGTTTGAACAAACTGGATATGCTTTATGTCTCTGTCTCTGAATTCCTATTACAACCTTAAGTCAATTCAAGTCAACAGCGTGTGACACCCTCTATCCTTAGACCCTCACATCGAGCGAGGAAAAACAAAAAATGGGAGAAACCTCAGGAAGAGCCACAGAGGAGGGATCCCTCTTCCAGGACGGACAGACGTGCAGTATAGGTGCAGCACAAGAAAGGCAAAGAGATGCTGAAGGGAAATTTCTGTTTTAGTGTGGACAAGGATCCAGTGTTTCTTAGTCTAGCCGTTTTGTTTCTGACATTTCTGTTACGAGTGAGCAGGCAAGTCAAACGATTGCTTGATACAGTGGCATTGTACCTGAAAGCACCAAGAAGATTCTAAACTGGACTTGCTCGAATTCGTGTGAAGACGGTTTACCTCTCGTCCAAGGGGCTTCTTTTCTGCTTACTAACTTTTGGAAAAATCCATGTATTTAGCCTCTGTAGTTATTCGACCATAAGCCCAACTCTATGATACTGGGATAAGGGACCACTTTTTGATATGTGCACAAAAAAACTATGTATGTGATCTGCTACCCAGGTTGATAACAAGCAGAGGTTGGAGGGTAAATCACTAGCTCCTCTGAGCACATTTCCTGGTCTAACCCTGTCAGACCCAGGGATACACTGGGACACTGAGTGAGGGAGGAGGGGGGCCTTGTGTAAAATGTAAGTAAAACACAGTATGTGTTTGAAGAATAAAATGGGCAATTCACCGTTTCAATTGAGCAACAGTTTGCTTTCTCCAGATCAACAAACGCCTGCAGGTTCTTGGGGCAAAAGGATTTTAATAAATGTAACAGCCCTAAAAGAGTGTTAGCCCATGCTACAGTAACACACGCAGTAAACACACGCTTGTCCTTATCTGCACTTTTACACTTTTTATTGCCATTAAAAAAACACTTTTCTGACTGGAAACGGAAGTTTGTGTCACTTTGTAAACCACTTACTCCCTGCACTAAATTCCATGGAGGAAAAAGTAACAATTTTACATCCTGTCTTTGATCCATTTTTGCCTCCAACAGTAAGTTCAAACATGTTATTTTGGCGACTTTGGTGTTTGAGATCCTTAGTTCAGATTTTTCCAAGTTCCACAAACCAACCAAAGAAGGTAGCAGCTGACCCGCTTCTCTGGGATCCCTGGGAGTTAAAATCAATGAATTTCTCTATGGACTTTGGTATGGGAGAGTGCGCGTGGTGGAAAATGCTGTCTAATTCTTTGAAATTCTTTGTCCCATCCAACTCTCACCATTGTATTTCCTGTTTTATTTGACACTTCCTCTTGTCTCTTTTCAAGGTTGCTTCACCACTCCTCAGTGTTTGCTTTCGCACCTGTGTGATTATCTGCTCCGCCCTAACGTCCTTCACCTGTGTCTAATTGCCTGTGTGCACACACACTCTGTTTTTTGCCTATGTTCTCTGTCAGATCATCTCACCCTTGTGCAGTTTTCCAGTGTTTTCTTGAAGACCAAGCAAAACTTTGAGTTTTAAAGCCTCCAGCATTTTAGATTCCTCTGACAGATTGTTGTTTGTTTTGTTTATTAGATCAGATGTCAGATCAGATGCAGTTTGTTGGCTCAGACAGCCCCACATACAGGATTTGGGCCAAAACCTCCCTCGAGGTGAAAGGTGAAGTTAGTTAGTCACCATGGTGTGTGTGTGTGTGTGTATGTGTGTGTACATGTACACGCACAGAAGGTTCATGGAGAGGCTTTAGGAGGCAAATCAGGTCAGTCATGTGACCATGTGAGGACGTGCTGACACAAACACACACTTAAACACACACACACTGACTTTAATCTTAACAGCACCTTTGACGAGGACACCATTACGCTGCAGGATCCATCTTTTTTGCTTGCGTGGACAGGGCCATGCAAAATACATGGAGCTTGTCTTGTCCTAATGTATTGCTATGGAAGCAGAGGAGACCAGCCTAATGACCACATGCCTTCATTATTTCAAATATTAATGCAATTTCCCCTCCTTTGTGTCTCCTTCACATTAGGTTGTAGACCACAGCAGTCATGGCTGCCTCGCTGAAGGGTGTAGGACTCTGAACGATTTCCTGAAACTGTGGGTCAGTAAATATCAAGCAGTACCTTCATCAAAAAAAAAAAAAGAAATGAAAATAAAAAGAATAAAAAAAAAAAATTAAAATCACAAATAAATTAACTATTACTATGCAGCAAATATATCACACTTTTCTGTCTTTATGTACCATCTTAAACTGGTGCTGTGCCAAATAGTGATTCTCCACCAGAATTCATACAGCTGCTTTTTTTATGGATTAAAATGATCATAACATGCAATTATGTCTGTGGCACATAATAGCAAAGCTATGTCCAATGTTCATGTACATGCTTGGAAACAACTGTAATTAACATGACTTACAGATGTTTTTAAATAAAGAAATTAGAGTTTTCTCCCAATTATCCTTATGGACTGATGTTGAAATGCCTGTAAAGGGCTAATGTCAGCAGTGACAGGCAGTATTCCAGCTTACCGCGTGACTGAACGGTTATTTTTGAGGAGGGTTGTGTTTTTTAAAATTATAGCCCACTTAGCGGTTAGCACTCTTGCCTCTGCAGCAAGAGGTCCCGCGTTCACAACCCGGTTGGAACAAGGGGCCTTCTGCAACGAGTTTGCATGTTCTCCCCGTGGTGCGTGAGTTCTCACCGGGCACTCCAGCTTCCTCCCACAGTCCAAAAACATGCACATTTGGGGACTAGGCTAATTGGACACTCTAAATTGCCTGTAGGTATGAATGTGAGAGTGAATGGTTGTCTGTCTCTATGTGGCCCTGTGATGGACTGGTGACCTGTCCAGGGTGTACCCTGCCTCTTGCCCTGTGTTAGCTGGAGTCAGGCACCAGCGCCCCCCGCGACCCTCAGTGGATAAAGCGGTAGAAAATGAATGAGAGTGAGAGTGAGCCCACTTAGCCTCACAGGTACAGATGTTTCCACAGGTAAAATGGGCCAGGTACACTGTGTATCCAGTCTCAGCGCCTTTTGTTATCTTTCCCCTTTTTTAGTTCTTAGCCCCAGGTTCCTGCGTCTGGCTCTCCTTTGTTTGCATTTTTGTAATATATTTAGTTACTCCTTTTTACTCCCGTCTCCGGGCACTGCTCCTTCATATACGCCCACACCTCCTAGACCCAAACGTTACAATATGTATGATTTATGTGGAATTTAGGCGTCTCAAAGACATATATTGTCTGTCCCGAGTTCCTCTCTTTAGATAAACGTGGTGAGACGTAAGACCAGATGATCTGTGTTTCTTTTTCTTTGGGATGTCTTATGGCTGCATCCAACAGTGTAGGTAAAACAACCAATAGGAGTGGCTGTTCTATGAACTGACCTGTGATTGGTTAAATCGTCCTGCCACACTTTTGAGGCGGCAGAGCAATGATGTTCTCTTACAGATCACTTGATTTACATTGTATACTGAGTTTATTATGGAATTATTGATCATTATTGCCAAAAAGGACTCTGCCTTTTTTGATCCATCTCCTCTTCATGTTTCTACTACTTCTGTCTTCTTTTTCCCCCCTGACGACTGGTTCTTCCTTCTCCTCGTCCTTCATCTCGTTTCCCTCGCAACTCTTCATACCTCTGCCCTTCCCTCACTCTCCCCCTCTCCTCTTCACCTCCACTCTTCCCATCACTCCTTATCTCCTCTCTCCTTTAACCCCCCCCCCCACCTCCTGTCCTCCCTTTCTTCCTGCTCCTCCCCTCACACCTTGCGACCTTCTGCCATTTTTCTTTTTCCCCTCATTTCCTCTACCTCGCCAAAGAATCAATTTCTGCCCCAGGCACAGCCGGCGCCCTCTTCACTGCCACACACACACACACCTGCTCACACTTAAACTCAAATCAGAATATGAAACACCACAACATACATTGTCATACAGTATGCACTCAAATCCACACATTTTCTTGTGTTTCACACACACACACATACTGGTTTCCATCACTTCAGAGGACATTGCAGTGACTTCCATTCATTTCCTGGAGACTTCTGACCCTAACTTTAACCTTATCCAAACCTCAGCCTAACTTTAAAACATGTCTTCATCTTAAAATGTAGTAATTCACATTATGGGGACTTGATTTTTGTCTTCAGTGTCCATAATGTGACTGTTTAAGCAGATTTAAGTCCCCACAACATAAGGAATACACACACTCACAGCATCCCCTCGTTGTGGTCAGGCGACTGGAGCTGACCTTTTCACTGATTCCCGTTATTAGAGAAACTGACATTCAAACCTCCCCAGTCCCCGGGACACTGACGCCATTCCTGTACCACACAAACACACACACACACACACACGCATACACACGTGTATATGAAGGACTTGTGCTGCCCTTCTTTGTTTCACATCCACCATTATCATATCAAATCTCCCATAATTAATCCATTCACCCACCGTACAAAAGTGTTAACCTGGATCATTTTCCGCAAACTGGCAACCCAAACGTTGATCTTAATAATTTGAATTCTATCTTTCAATCATTAAATAATGTATTAACATGACACCAGTGGTTAATGTTCCCCTGTCAGACAGTGGTATAGATGTTTTTGAGGGAAAAAACACATTTTTACAACTGTAACATTCCTTTGTGATTTTTCTGTTGAGTAAAAGAACACAATGCCCAAATCAGTGTGAAAATAAACAGTAGCTGAATCACGCCCCACTCTAGATTAACACGTGATAACAATTAAAAAAGTGTGGGTGCTTATATGTGTCACTGGTTTCATGATGGAACTTTCAACACGTTGCACACCGTCCAATGATGCTGCCAAGTTACGCCACATGCGTGTTTCCTGTTCACCTGACCTGCTGCGTACCTTCTACTATGTCCTCATACTTTGCCTTTTAAACATCAGAAAATGCACCTTTTAAATATTCTAAATACTCTTCTGTACTCAACTAAATGTCAGGACTCTTCAGTGTGAAGCTTCACAGTAAAGCTTTATCAAAAAAACTGTATTGACGAAATGCTAGTGCTTTTACACTGAAAGAGGAAAATGATGTGCGGTGTTGGTGACATAGGTGATAGATAAACGCGATGAAACTGTGAAGAAAAATAAATTTACTGTCCATTTCTGGTGTGTATCTTCTCTGATCTGTGCTGATCTGTACTGAAAACCCAATTTGTTCTCAGCATGTGTGAAAGTGCGGCTACTTCCTGTCGAAGCAGGCTACTGCTTCCTGTTATGGCACTTTCAGGGATTTTAAATAAAATCATGTTATATCTTGTTAATAATAAATAAATAATTACATGTTAGGGGTTAGGGTTAAGTTTTCCAGCCACGGACACAGCTGTCCTAAAACTATAGCAGTAATAGTTTTTAGTCTCATGAGTTAACATTGCAGCCATAATGTGTCACACAGTGTGAAAGAGATCTATAGCCATACTACCCCATATATAGTAGTTTGGGTGAGGTATAGAGCTGTGGGTGTAGTATGAGTTAGTATAGTAGTATTCTGCTCCAGATATGATTTATGTCCTCATGATTCCTTTGTTTTACAGTATCAAAAAAAGTTTGAAAATACAACTGGCTCCTTTTTTCCTTTGAAAAATTACAAGTTTGTGTTTTTTAAACAGTTTCACCTCATTGTTGGTCTAATAAAAGAAATCCTTGTTCTTACTTGGCAAACTTGTTGTTTCTTGTTAATCTCTGAATCCAAGCAAACAACAGCAGAAGAGACAATCAACTTCCTGTTTACATGCATCTGTGTGTGCTTTATTGGACATTCATTCTGTTTGGACTTTCTATGGTTCTGTTTTCTTTACCTTGAGTTTCTGTTTTCCTTCTTTCCTGTTTTATTTTGTAATTCTCCCACACGTCCCTACCTTGTTGTTTGACTTCCTGTCCTGCCGTCACTGTTGATTGTCTGCCTCGCCCTAATGTGATTCACCAGTGTCCCTGTCTCCCTTGTGTATGTATTCTTTTTTTTAAATAGTATAAATTATTTTCAGTATCATTGTGTTCTTTGGTTTCCCAGTCGTTCCTGTTTTCTGTTCCCAGATTTTCTTTTGTCTTTCCCTCCTGGTTGCCTTTGCCTTGTTTTTGTATTATTGATTTAAGAAAGACTTTTTTTTTTTTTCAATCTGCATTTATTTTTCCATCTCGCCTATTTTTATGCGTGATACATGCAGTTGCCAGCAAAAAAATAGACAGAAAAAAAGATCCATTCATAGTAATATCGACATTCTACCAGCATGATTATATAAAACTGATAGCTCTCACTATAGTCTTAGAGTCTAGTTTGAATCTGAATACAGGAAAAACAAATATTATTATTATCTATTAAACTATTTCAGCAGTTGTACAGTCTCTCTCTCTCTGTTTGAATAAACAAAATGACGTTTTCTGTGAGATAAGTCAGAAAGTGAAGTCAGAATCATATTTGTGGTTTTGGAAGGCGAGTGAGAGCATGAGGGAAACGCAGCAGGTGTAGCAATATCTGTTGGGTCACATGATTCTAAAACTTAAGCTTGAAAACATCCATTTCTTACATTTATTTACGGTGGTTTTTGCTGATCACCCTTCTATTCATAGATTCCGATCATCTGATCTCGTTCATTTAGTGAATAAAAACTCACAAACCCAGATTTGTGTAGCAGGTCAGGCAAAAAAAGTCATAAATATAAGGAAGAAGTTATACTGTGCACTCGTACGTGCTTGTGTTGCAGTGCTGTGTATTTGTTTATGACTCTGGCCAAGAAGAGCAATTGTGCATAACAATACACTTCCTCATAATGAGCCAAATCACCTCTTGTTATTACAGCTAAATGGTGGCTAGTTTAGTGGAGCCGACCTCAGCTCATTTGGAAAACACTCACTGACAGAGACACAGATGGAAATATACACACAATCAGCTCGGGCCGCCATCAATCTATCATTACTCTGTTACTGTGTTTCAAAAGGCTGAATGGGAGGATGAATAAAGAGGCGAGATGAAAGCAGCGAAACATCACACCCTCCCTGTGTGTGTGTGTGTGTGCGTGCGTGTGTGTGTGTGTGTGCGTGTGCGTGTACCTGTCTGTATTTGTGATCATCCCAGCAGCATAATGGATTAAAATTTAAGGTGTCAATCATCCAAAAGATGGTGACAAAAATAACCTTTTTGTCTTGGAATGACAGTGAAACACAGACGGAGAGAACTTGGATGACCCTGTCGTACGGAGGTGGAGCTGGTTTGATGCGGCTGTGTGTTGGTGTGTGAGCCAAATTTCAGACTACCAGTTTGTTGGGATCGGCTTAATACAATGTGGGGACAAAGCCGAATTACATGTTTGAATAGATTTCCAAGAAACACATGTTAGTTAATATGAATGACTCCAAAAGTGACCTGTAACAACCTGTTTGTGTGAAAGAGAAACTCAGTGACCCCGTTGTGTCACTCAACAATAGCCTTTGGGTGTGGCTGATTACATGCGTGCCAGGTCATGTGTTTCAGTGTGTGTGTGTGTGTTTACCAAGGTGTGGATGGGCCAGGAGAACAGGTCAGTCATATGACCACAGCTTAGGGGCATGGGGTGTGTGTGAGTCTTTGTGACAGTTTCTGGGAACACAAAGAGACGACTGGCATCCGGCCAGGTGTGTGTGCATAGGTGTGAATGCGTGTGCGTGTGTGTTAGAATTTGAAACTAAGTAAGCTGGAGGGGTTGGAACAGGTACGACTCCTCACATGTACACCTGAGTTCTCTCTTTTGCTCTGCAAACACGACGACATGACTTTTCACCTCTTAAAGCTGTAGTATGTAACTTTGTCAAATTTGTTAAAATAATGCCCCCCAAAAAGCTTCAAAAGTGGATTCTACTGCAAAAAAAAAAACCTGGAGGTTCAGCAGCTTCTTCTTCTTCTTTGTCCACATAGTAAGCGTTCACTTTCAACTTTATAACACATGCTCTGGCTGGTTTGTCCCTTCAGGCTACTGTAAAAACATGGCAACGCAAGATCCGTGCTCAGTACACAAGGCTTATTCTAAGGCTCTAAGGCTTTATAAAGCAATGATACACTGATACAACCTGGACATTTTACAGCTGATGTAGGTTTGCTGGATGTTCATTCATTGGGTTTAAGGGTTCCCACAGGTCGTTGAAATCCTTGAAAGTTTGTGAATTAAAAAAAATTAATCGGCCTAAATAGACATGGGTCATTAAAAATATTTAAATTTTGAAAATGAATGAAAAGTTGATATTTCGGTAAATGTCTCCCATGTTTGTTACGACACCACCTACTGTCTCACGACCTGCATTGCTTGATGCAGGTTGACTAGGCCCAGATAGAATGTCAAGCAGAACAATGAGCCAGTAATGTTAAGCAAGAGAGAGCAAATGACGTGATGCCTGGGAAATGCAAATGCCAAGATCTCTGTCTCACCAAAGATAATAACAAAGACTGGTTTGACCGAGATCCCAAGGACAATCACTTGTCCAGATGCAGAGCGTGCTGCAAGTTGTCCTCCCATTTTAAGCTGTGTCAGCACATTTGGTCCTTGAATTTGAGGGAATTGCTCCTGGATTATCCTTGAATTTGATGTGAAAGATGCCTGAAGGTGTAGGAGACCTGAAGATGAAATAAGATAAGATAAGATAATCCTTTATCAGTCCCTCATTGGGGACA
Organism: Brachirus orientalis; assembly: GCA_016785285.1. NCBI lineage: Eukaryota > Metazoa > Chordata > Actinopteri > Pleuronectiformes > Soleidae > Brachirus > Brachirus orientalis. The sequence goes on along the minus strand of JAFBJR010000429.1, from coordinate 6,165,499 downwards.
TTTATGGCATCGCAGCAGCAAAGACAGTAAAGGTATTAATAATCCTCACCTATTCAGACATTTTCCACATCTATAAATATACAATATAGAAGATATAGATGCTTAAGATTATAAAAATAGAATAGATTATACAAACAAGTACGGGATCCAACACTTTCCAGCATTGACTGTAAATAAAAAAGTGAGCAAAGTTTTTTGGTTCTCTTGATGAAACCGATGCAGCTGTAAAAATATACTGAAGAGGCACCAGGGGGCGACTCTGACGATTCCAAAAAGAACTTCATCTTCTGAAAGAGTTAATGGAATCAAATTGCTAGTTTTAGCTTTTCTTCAATAGAACATAATATTAGTTTTGTGAATTATGTTCACATTTAGAGGAGCCTGGTTGCAGGTGACTCTGAGTTTCCATTTGTGATTCTGGAGGCTTCATAATGCTTCATAATTCGGTTTCTTATGGGTGACATCACTACAGGTTTCTGTCCAACAATATTTCACTTAATTACAAATAAGCACAAAATGAATCCTGGATGGAAGCAAGTGATAATGACTTGTATACATGAGTCTGTAATTTGTCTCTGAAAGACTTTATTGTGTAATTTGTTGAATTCCTCTTCACTTGCAGACATCCATTAAGAGTTTTTGGTGGAGGAAAGGTAGAAAACAATAGATGCAGTAGGATTTAAATGCAAATGATGCAACCAATACTCTGCGTGTTCATTGCATGCAGATTCTGACCTACACCTGTGTTACCTGTGATGGAACAATATGGAGGAAATGCATCCAGTTTTCCATTAGCATCTTTGAGGTTCTCTCTCTCTCTCTCTCTCTCTCTCTCTCTCTCTCTCTCTTCTGACCCAGAAAGAATAAAAAGCCACCTCATCAGCTCCACCTGTAAGTCAAAAATAGAGCTGGTAGAAAAGACAAATACTCACTCTGCTTAAAGGTAAGGGAACGAAAACAAAAATAAAACAACCTCAACAGCACTCTAGCCAACCGCCTTCAGTCAACCAACGTCCCAGTGTTTTCATTTTATTGGATTTTGCATGTGGTATCATCTCTGAGCAGCACAAGATGAGGATAACTTGACTGTCTGTCTTAAACTTGCCTCCTCGTTGGACCTGGAGCCAAAATCGGACTGGATCTGTTTGATTTTATGTGGCCGATAATAACGTGACAGTCCTCATTCTGCTTTAATGTAAGTGTTTGGGATGGCACCTCGACCTCTTAGTGACCTTTTCAAACAACAACAAGCAACATCTGACCGTGACCCTCCTTCACCGATTAAAGTCACAACAGAGGCTCTGTGAGCATCTAACTAGTAACAGTGCTACTTATTTCTGAAAGCATACCAAACACACCGTACACAAAACGCACACTTACTCTAACCTTAACCTTAATTACTAGTGCCCTAACCTTAGCTTTGACCCTAAACTTAACCTAACCCTAATCTCAGCCTAACTTTAAAACATGTCTTCACCTTAGAAATGTAGTAATTTACATAGATTTTCGTCCCCATAAGGAAGACAAGTCCCCATAATGTGACTTTGTAAACAGATTTCGGTCCCCGCAACATAAGGAATACCTGGTACACACACGTACGTATGTTTAGTCTTCCCCCTCCCAACCAGCAACAAAGGTGTTCAATCATGTGAAACGGGACCCTCAAACCCACAGGTTGAACTTTAACCTTTCACACACATGCACACACACACACAAGAGATTAAAAGTGGAAGGAGGAGTGTGTGTGTGTGTGTGTGTGTGCAGACATGATGAAGGACAGTCCCTGAAACTTGTACATCTTGGTTCTAGACATAACAATGTTACACACAATGTACCCCCAGCCACTTTTACACACACACACACACACACACACGCAGACACACACACACACACACACACACACAGGGTTGTGCTTCTATAAAAATGAGGACCCCCATAGACATGATACATTCCCTGGCCCCTTACCTTAACCCTAACCATCACAACTAGATGCCTAACCTTTACCCTAACCCTAACCTAAACCCATTTCTAACTCTAACCCTAAAACCAGGTCTTAACCCTGAAAAAGCCCTTTTAAGCACAGAAAGTGAGAACCAGCTAAAATGTCCTCACTTTGTCAAAATGACCTCACTCTGTAGGTATTTATATGATTTTTGGTCCCCTCTCGGCAACAAGTACAAGAACACACACACACGCACACACACACACACACAGACACACAGCATCTCTTCTTAAGTCTCGTTGACACTAAATGATCTTCAACCCAATAATTTGGTTGCTAATGAGTTTTCTAAGTCCTTTCTAATCACACGTTGCAGACCTGGTCTCACGTTCAGCATGTTGTAAAATGTGATCCCGCCAATCAGAGATGAGGACCGGCTGACAGCAGCTGCGTCGTGAACTGGAAAACAACAGACATTCACAGAAGAGATGAAGAAGGAGACATTTCATTCATCTTGCGACTTGTAGCTGAAGAGGCGGGGCTGCTGTGACATTATGCGAAAGCCTTGGCAGTATTTTTGGTAAATTCTCAGGAGGCAACAAAAACCATGCACTGGACCTTTAACACCTGCAGTGTCTCACCCCGGTCTTCACCTAAATTTCATACTGTGACCCTTTTAAGCCCAGTTTGTCTGTGTCACTTTGTGTGTCAACACACGTTTTTGTGAAAAGACACTGCAGCTGACTGCAAAGACTCTCAGTCACAAGACGTCACGGCCTAATGTTTGGGACGTTCAGTGATCCTACGTCTCCAAAAGTCACAAGTCGCATGAACTTGACTTTTCCAGCAAATTTGACCCAACTCCTTCATCTGTGTAGCTGCTGCTAACCTCCACAGCCTGCATGTGTGTGTGTGTGTGTGCTGGACTTTGTTCTATGAGACTGTCTCTGGGGCATGTCATCACACACACATGTACACATACCCCCACACATGCCGGCTGATAATCCATGACTTTCCTGCATGGACATCCTTTTATCCAGCTCAGGCCCCAGGGATTTTCCACTGACCCGGTCGGGCGAGGCCTCTTTCTGGGGTCAGAGATCAGAGAGAGGCCCTTCATGGCCCTGGAGGGTCCGAGCACGGTGCATCCCTTCCACTGCCCTGTGAGGTCAGCGGCAATCCATTCAAGGAAGGATGATATAACACCGTAGTCAATGAGTGATTTTTCTTTTCCCCTAATTTAATTATTCAGTCAAAGTCGTTAATACGGCTTTATTTGCTGTTTAATGACTCAGCCAGATAAAATGACCAAAAGATAACCGTGTCCTTGAAGTGGCTCTCATTAGACACCATAAACAGTTTAAAAGCACATTGTAGCTGCCTGATAATTGTTATAATTGGAACAGGCAGTAATAGACACAATGTTTATGGGTGTTGGGTCATTTATGAGACAAGAGCAAAGTTAATGACATGATGCTTAAGTTAATTTCACTTTGTGACACTCGTCTTGTGATTATATTGTAGGATTCTCCTTTTTTTTTTAATCTGGGCTTTAAAGGTCCAGTGTAAAATTGTTTGTCTTTTTGTATGGTGAGACTGAAAAGACTATAAAATACATTAAAAAGTACAATTTCTATTATATGGCAAATGCACACATACAGATTTATACATAGATAGTAATATACATAGACAGATAATTTCTCGTAATTAAAGGCTTCACATTAAAACCACACACAGTGTGTCTGCACATTGGACACATGTTGCTCTTTTCTCTCCTTGACCCTCCCCCAAAGCTCCACCCCCCCCAATTCATTAATTCACATTCACTTTGACAATTAATTTGAACTTCAGACCGAGTTCTAAGTGGAGGGAAAGAATGAAAAGAGTAGAGGAGGGAGGGAGTGAGGGAGGGCACTCTCTTTCTTCCTTTAAGCCGTCACCCTGACCTTTGACCTGCACAGGGCCAGACAGCTCTGGCCTCCGCAATCCTTCACATTCACGGTTACAAAAGCAGACATACAGTATTCTGTTTCTGAGACTCAAGGCTGGTGGGAGACGAGGGAGAAAAATACATGTGCAGAGATCACCTTTGTCCAGGACTGACCATCTATCAATAGACTCTGACCTTTTATTCTTCTGTGAGCAAAAACGTGCGTGTATGCGTGTGTGTGTGTGTGTGTGTGTGTGTGTGTGTGTGTGTGTGTGTGCGCTTGTCTGCATCTCTGTGCTAATCTTAAGATGAAGCAGACAACGCTTTTGGCTTAAAGAGGTAGTTTGTGTTTTCAAGTGTGGTTGTATATTAAGCCACTTAACAAAAGGCTCACCTGATAAAATCTGCACTTGTTAAGGATATATTTGTCACATTATCTGGCCCATAGACAGCCTTTTGTGCACACTCTCTTGCACCAAATTCCATAGAGGAAATCAACGATGTTACATCACAGCGCACAGGAGTTGTTGATCAACTGCTGCCTCCATCAGTGAGTTCACATGTGTTTATTTTGTGACCGATATTTGGAATACTTTGTCAGGGTTGACATAAGTGACACAAATTTATTAAGCAAGGCAAGAGGAGACCAGCAGCTCCTGCATCTCTAAAAGATAAAAACACTGATTTTCTCTATGGAAGTTGGTGCAGGAAAGTAAACGCTTAGAAAAAGGCTGTGTGTGTCCAGTGGCAAGATGTGCCACTGCCTTATACAACCACACTAAACTCATTATATTGATACTAAAACTGGTTACACGGTGTTAATGTGATACAAAAGAAAAAAAATGAGTGCATTTTTTTAATAATGACACAAAGGAACTTTCTGTGACTAAAACAACAATGATATTTTTCAAACAAGAACTTATAGTGACACCGTTACCTCTTTAATTCAGATTCAGATATGAAGAAAAGGGAAATTGTGTGCACTGTCCATATAATTTATTTACACTAGAGCAGAAATACAGTCAAAGCACTGACAGGAGGAAGAGGATTTTAAAAACACAACAAGAGATTAAACCACTATTTCATGTGGTTGTTTGGCAGCGTGTTCTTTGAATAGTCTAAACAGATCATGTGGATACACGATGACACAACATCAGCAAGGTCAGTACCAGCTCAGAGCCTTTATACCTCCTGACATCTCATTCATGACTTCCAGCAGTGAATACAAACACGCTGCACTCTGACCGTCTGACATCTGACCATTTTTAAACAGTGTCTGAGCTTATGAAAAATAAACATTGTCCAATAAAGTCAGCAGTTTCAGCAAAACAGACAAACCAATCACTGTTTTATGACTGAGGTGTATGACATAAGGTAGAGGTTGTACTAAGTACCTGTGGCCTGTTTGTCTATTTATATTTAGTGTTATTTCCAGGTAATAAAATGTTATTATACCCTGTTATTTAATAAATATTGCTACTCCCTGTTTTGACCAGAACTGTCTTGCAAAAGAGCATTACTCCATAATAATTTACTTTTATTTACATTATCTAGTTTTCCGGCCATGGTTGAAAATGTGTCCGCTTAATAAATCTTGTTTTGTTCTGGACAGGAAAGATAAATAATTTTAACTCACCAAGCTGCTCAGATATGGGAACGTGTCAGCGTTATTTAAATCAAATCAGATCAGACAGACAGAAACTCAAGCAAAACCTCAGTGGGAACAGTTTTCAGCTTTTAACAAATAGTTGCCAACATCATTTGGCAAAGCCCAAAGATGTTGGCCAAAGAAATTACACAGCAAAGCACTCTAAGGATACAAAATTCCAAGGCAAGGAGGAGGTATTTGAAAAGTTTTGAAGTTGTTTGTCTTTTAAAAACATCAGCATGAATTGTTTTCTGGTAATCCGTCCAAAGAGTTGGCTTGTGTACAACCTGTAATATTCTGGCTGCTTGTGTTTCTTGCCTCGTCACACTTGATTGTAGCAAATGTCACCGTGTTCCGGCGTCTCCGCAATTACTATGATGAGTGCAAGGTTATCAGCCATCCATCAATGCTCTACCACTGAGGCTGGAGCCAACCGTAGCTGACATTGGGACGAGAGCCATATCTATCACTGGGTTTTCATATCTAAAGAAAATGATCACCAAGAAAGATTACAAAAAAATAAATAAATAAATGAACCGTTTTCCTTGAAGGAACATTGCTCAGGTTCCAAGAAGTTTCAAGGTGGTTTCTCAAAGCAAGAAGGTCCCTGTAGCACCAGCACTGATTTTCACCGCAGTTCAAAGGCGTGGCGTTAGGTTAACTGGAGACTGTGGGTGAGAATGTGAGTGTGAATGGTTGTTTATCTCTGTTTGTTGGCCCCCGTGACCCTGTTCCTGTCCTCTCACCCATGCTGTCAGCTGTGATTAGCCCCTCAAAGGATACCTGCTGCCCCATTATACAACATAAACCATATTCATATGACAGTGAATGGTGTCACCGTCGTGAATTGATACATGGGCAGAAATGCACGTTATTATTTTCACCCTTCAGTAAATACATTCCATTCCATTTTGCTGCTGCAGTCAGTGCCTTTAACCTTAAAGGTCAAATGTGCAACATTCTTCCTCACACAAGATGAAAGGAAACAACTGTTACCAATGTAAATACAGATCAGAGCGCTAGTGTCTTCATAAGCCTTCACTCTTTAGTAGATGGTCTGGCAGTTGCATTTGAAGACCAGTTGGAGATGTTAGGACCTGGAGTTGTTTACCATGTTCACATGAATACAGGCCCTTATAATAACATACTGTTAAATTCCATACAAACAAATGCCTACAAAACAACTTTAAACGCTGTAACGGTGAACACAAATACACCAAAAATGAATCATGCATTTGTTTTTAAATAAAGCTTTGTTTATTATTTTAAGTATACATTATAAAGTATACAACCACATAAATAAGATGAAGCAATCCGGCGGGACTAACAAAAGAAAATAAAAGTTAACATAAAGCAAATAGACCAGCAAGAAACAGAGAGGTGGAGCTATGACATCTTCGTTTTCTCAAAGTTTTAGAACTAAAATGCGCTTTGACAAAGACAAAGAACTGATATGATTCTCCTAAACTTGAGTTCAGGATGTCCTCCTCTATGTGATGTTTACGATACGATGATGACTTTACATGGACGTCACGAGGCGCACGTGACGTACGTATGATGTCTGTGATTTGTAGAGATGAATTCAGAGTGATGCCGATAGATTTGGGTCCACACATTCTCCTGGCTGAGATGCTGCAGGATCTCCAGTGTCTTACTTCAAAGAGAGAGATTATACTAGGATTCTTCAGAAGGAGAGTCTCTGGCGCTCGGCGGACGTCTGAGAGCAGCAGTAGTCAAAGCAACGTCGCTTCAAGCGTCACGGTGAGGGCAACTCTGGGACTTATTTCCAATGAAAGTTCATCTTTTGGTTAAAAACTCTTCAGGGAATGAAGATTAGATCAGGGTTGATATTGTTCTGGTATTTCAGTGACTGAGGCGTAAAAAAAAACCCTAAAATGACTCTTGCTAACACTCCTGAAGATGTTTCATATGTTTGGTTACAAGTCTCTTTTTATTTAAGGTGTGGTAGGAGATTATTTTGTAGAGCAGTTTTTTTTTTACTGTATTGCTTAAAATCAATTAATGAATGTATTGTCAGAAAATGCAATTTGTCAGTCACCTGTGGAGCGGACAGGCCTGTAAAAATACCGTCCACTCATAATGAATGGCCTGAAGAAAGTAATTTGCACATCAGTCAAACTGCCATCTACTCCCCTTCCCCCATGTGTGCCAGCGTCTTTGTGCACCAATCAGAAAAGACAACGTCAGAAATCACACTAGCTTGTAGAGCTTAGAATCTCTGCCCGAGCCCAAACCGAGTCCAGGCGGTTTTACTGAAACCTTCCTCGGGCTCGTGATCATGTTTTCCAAATTTGCCTGTTCACTCTTGCTCTCGTCTCTTCTCACAGCTTTGTACACACATATGCACTTGTCCTGTCTCTAATATTCATTCTGGCTTTCTCCAAATATTAGTGGGGACATGTCCCAGTCGTCCGTACGCAAACCTACGCCCTGGGTTATAACGGCCCAGAAGTGAACATCGGTGCTGCGTTTGAACGGTGGAGACAAGTGAAAGTCCAGAAAGGGCTGCAAAAGTGATGCCACTGTGGCCCTGTTTCTACTGGACAGTAGAACGGTAACTTTATGTCTTTGCGATCTTCTCAGAGTATTCGTTGCTTTCCGACATTTATGTTGACACCCTTCGTCAACGCGTACCCCAGCTCTGGAGGTGTGGCTTCAGAGGGAAGTCTGAGGAAACAGGCTTGGACTTTTGAATTCAAAATACAGCCTGTTTGAACCATTTGTCCAGGGTCTCCCACTCTATCTCTCTATCTTTATAGACTGGCTGCTAATGACAGCTTTAATTTCGACCTGACATGTGTGCTCAACTGCTGCGACTAGCGGCACCCCAGTATTGCATACTGGGCCTTTAACGTCTACATATACAGTCGGGGTTAAGTGTGTTGTGGTCATGTCCATGCATTAATCCTCAGCAGGCTTTAATTGCTGTTGTTTACATGCCAGCCTGGCCTTGTGGCCATTATATGCACTAAGTAATGTTCACCGACTGGCCATTATAATCAGTAAGAGGCTTTTACTTTGCAGCCAGTTCCTATAGACCACAGTGGTCAGCATTTTATTAAACCACTCTATATGTACAGTATAGAGGTAGCTACTCCGGTCAGACAGAAGCTGCTTTGGCGAGGTTGAGTACAAACACAGATAGTGAAGACAGACAGGCAGACAAAACACTCACACACTCTCTCTCTTCGTCTTTCTGTCTTGCACACACACATTCATTCTTTTTTCTTTTTATCTAAATTCCACTGGAACAATGTTGAGCCAAGGCCGCACAGTGACAAAAGCGTCGTGAAAACATGCTTTTCCAAAGCCTTTGGAGAATCAGTCATTGTTAACACCACACAGGCCAAAGACAAATCCATGGCAGTTTATGGGGGACTGCAGGTCATGGTTGTATAGATTTTATAACAGTGACAAATGCATTATGCTTTTCACATAAACCAGCACAGGAGAGAGTAAAGCAGAAAAAGGCCTGAATGCTTCATGGGTTTATACCACATTGGATTTATTATAGAGAGGGCGAGTGAGACAGAGAAAGCAAAGAATATATATATATATATATATATTGCTGATTTATTTTATTTGCCAAGACACATTATTTAAGAGGGAGTAAAGAGGAGACTCCTGTGAGGCCCAAGGTGGGAATCAAACTTTTACGGTCCTTCTATGTCCAACACACTTGAACCTCTCACATTAAAAGACATTTGCTTTTGTAGTGTCAAGATATTAGGTCCACTATGCAACATTAGGGATCATTATTTGACAGAAATTTAATATACGAAGCATAAGTATGTTTGAATACGTGTATAATTGCCCTAAAGTAAAACATAACCTGGTTTTTGTAGCCGTAAAATTAGCCTTTTGTGTGTACTTGTGTTTCTACAGCAACCTGAATGGAGAAACCAGCACTTTTGCATTTTGAAGCCAGATTTACAAAGCAAAAACAAAAAAACAGTGACATCCTTTTTGGTATCCAAAGGCCACCGTATAGTTCTATGACTTAAAAGGAAGGGGTGAGAGGAGCAGTTGTCCCTATGTTACAATCTGCAGTCTCACCAGAGGTGTCACCATTTCTTATACAGTTGTTCATGAAGCATAGTCAATGTCAGCTTAAATATAGTGGCTGCTTTATCTCACTGTAGGACAACTTTTGCCAAGAAGATACAGACTTTTGCTCTAACTCTCCTGCACCAAAGTCCAGAGAGGAAAAAAATCAGCATTTTGGACGAGAAAGTATGTTAAGAAATTTTACTTTTAAAGGTCACAGTTACAGTTTTTGTCCCCATAAAGAAGACAAGACAAGTCCCCATAATGTGACTTTGTAAAGAGATTTAGGTCCCCACAACATAAGGAATGCCAGGCACACACACACACAACTTGGAGGGCAGGACTTTGCACTCTGAACTATATGTTTCTGGACAATGCCACCAAGTATCATATCTGTAAACAGATATCTGCAATGACACACACATATGTGGGCTCACACACACAAACACACACAGTGAAGATAAGGCGACACACTTGCATTGGAGATAAGCAACACCGCGCTCTTATACTTTCATTTTTTTTATTAATTGTTTTTCGATAAAGGGACAAAATGGGTGTGTGAACAGGATTATGCAGACATCTGCCAGAAAACACAGACAGTGGTTTTCCCAGTACAACTGAACAGAGACCCCAAACAAGTACATCGGAAATTAAAAGACCTAGGTTTTACAAAACAAAATGACCATTGGCCATCATTATAAAAGAAAACAAATTATATAGCCAAAAACAAACAAACAAACAAAATGAAATAAAAAAAAAAAAAAATAAGGATCCATTCCATGCCTCTGTTTTGAACAGGACATGTAGGTTATAATAAATAGTAACTCCCATAGTAAAAGATAAAGTTCAAGTTCAAGTTACAACAAACAGCTCTCAGAACAGGAATAGAAAAGGCTGATAACAAAATATTCCGCATTGCCATTTACAAAAAAGTCTCAAACTCAAGCAGGCGTCTCCACGTCCCCCAGGTCGCTCTTCTTCTTCTTTTTTTTTTTTTTTTGTTTTTTTTTTTTTTGTTTTTTGTTTTTTTCAAATATGCTTTGCATATGAAAGTAGACCCAATCTAAATATAAAGCACCATTTAGAATTTTGGCAATGAAACAAAAACAAACTAAACAAAAAAAAACATTTAATTTCTTTCAAAAGGTATTTATTTTTGACGCTTTTTCGTAATCCATGTACTGCATATGAAGTTGATTTTTTTTTTTCCCCCCTCTCTTTCTCTCGTCTCTCGGTGTTGGAATGTCGTCAGGTGGTGGTGGTGTTGGGGGGGGGGGGGGGGGGGGGGGGGGGGGGGGGGGGGGAGGGGCGGGGGAGGAGGGTGAGAAAGACAGAAGCACACAACAGAACAGGCTGACGTCAGCTTGCATGTACTGCATACGAGAATGGCAGCAGGACAGAGGGAGGAGGATCGAACCCAGAATTAAAAAACAAAACAAAGAAGATATGTACAACCACCTCTGTGGACAGGAAACAGAGCGGCAGCCATTTTATGGCCCGCCATGTCTCCCAATGCCACATACTTTAGCTGCTTTTTTATTTATTTTTTTTTTAATTTATTTTATTTTTTTTAATTTTATTTCTTTAAACATACAAATAATTTGCACTATATTATCCTGCCAAATTAAAAAAATATACTGTGGCAGCCTGGGATTTTTTATTTTTTTTTTTTCCACTACCAAAAAAAGGTATGGTAAATACCTTTCAGAGAGCACAAGCAACAGTTAAAAATACGAGCCTCAATATAAATACTATAGTGCCTATTCTAAGTGAACATTGAATTCAAATACAGTTCTAGAAATACAGAAAAAGTAGACCATAAATGTGTTTAAGCATAGGAATCGACATGACTGTGCATTTTCCAATATTTTTAACTTCTTTATTATATATTCATATATAATCTTAATCATTTCCCCCAAATGCAAATTGTATTTCAACCTGAAGAGCTGTGAAGAGCCAAGGCAAAAAAAAATGAAAATAAAATAAAAATAAAAGTACAAAACCATCACAGATTTATTTTTTTTTTTTTTTGTCTGTTTGTTTGCTTTTTCATCTTTTTTTTTCTTTAAGTCATTTCACATATAGTATGGTCGGAGTCTTTGACACTCACCGAGACGCTGAGGAAAATAACAACCAAACTTAAATACAGTTCCCCCCCTAAAACATAGTGATTAGCCAAATTAAAAGTATTTATACAAAATAAAATAAAATAATCATAATAAACAAAACAGGTTCTCGCAGTGTTTGCTGTCTGGCCGTCAAGGTCTGTAGATTATTCAGGTGGCGATGGCAACAACTTTATGATAGAGTTCGGTAAACAGCTCGTGTCAAGCCTTGTTTAATGTACAGACCTTGTAGCCAGGGTGAATTTTTCAGCCCAGGCTAAGAACTGAGAGGTTTTGTTGGGGCAACAAACTGACAAAATGGTCAAAAGGTGAACATGGCAAAGGGGTACAGAGGTTCAGAGTCTTGAGGCTGGAGTCGCTGACAACAGATTATGGCCCAATCCCAAAACCGCTCTTCCCCAACCGCGTGTACTGCCCAGGAAGTACAACATAAGAATGGAGGAAATGGGCTAAATATGTTTGTTTTCCTCATGCTAACAAGCTCTGTTCAGTCTTTGTCAAAGAAACAATGCAACATTATTTGTATGCAGTGTCCTTCTGAAACCAGGCAAAATTATCAGTTTAACTATGACTGAGGGAGCGTTTGTGTGTATACAGCAGCAGAGCAGGGGCAGGCGGGGACTAGAAGTGTTTAAAACTGTGTGTGTGTGTTTTTTTTTGAGCAGTAGATTTCGCTTCTCACACTTTTTTGTGGTTCTTTGAGTTTTCAGTCTTGCTCCAACCTGTTTGCAGCCATCTTGCTTTACTGTTGCTGTTGCCCACATCTGTCTTGACATCAAGTGAATCACTTCCTGTGTGCAGCGCAGGAATATTGACAAGCAACGCAAGAGCTAAACACTGCGACACTGAGAAACACAGAGCTGACAGACTTAATCAGCCTGGTTTGAACTTGAAAATTTTTTCTCTAATGTCTTTTAATAATCGGTTCCTTCTGGTTCCTTCTATTCTACAACGACGTGTCGAGATTGCTTTGCTGACCGCTGCTTATTTCGTCCAATGGAGTGGACGCTGTTAATCGTAAGTGTCCTCCACAGCTGTGAGCCTAATCCGGTGACACCCAAAGTCGTGAAGTGGTAGTGGGTAGGGAGTGGTTTGGGACTGGGCCTCTGTGTGTCATCACCCACGTTATCTGACAGCATTTTAACAATTCTTTAACACCCCCACCCCCCACCCCCGCTTCAGCATAAACTTGTAAACTGGGAAAAATCGAAACAGTGCACTTCATGTATAAATGTCAAGCAATAGCTTTGAGACCAAACTCGTGTACCAACGTTGCATCAGTGTGGGACAATGAAAGAGAGGTGTCAGCGTGACAAGTGCTTGCTAACAGCTTGAATGAGACTCAACATGGACAAAAAGAAAAAAACAAAAAAAAACAAACACAACAGAAAAAGTACCCTTTGTTTTTTGGGTCAAAAACAAAAACATGTGCCCTGCATTAGCCTATGCATACTGATTAAAACGTGTCACTCTTTTCAAGAGTACAGCTACTCTTTTTGTTTCTGCATTTCTTGCTAACGTTTTTGTCTGCAATTCACCGTTAATAACCCTGTGTTGATACGAGCAATGCAAGTGAAGGGGAACTCCCCATTGTACGTATGTAGCTTTCAGTTCTGTGTAGCTTTCTGTCTCCGTTCCAATGCTCCCGAATGAAGTTAGCCTCAGTCAGAGCTCATATGTTACTGGATGCATTGTTCCACACACTGACTGTCATATATCAAAGCAGCGTTTTTTTTTTTGTTTTTTTGTTTTTTGTAGGTTTTTTTTTGTAGGTTTGTGCTAACACAGATACACAACACGTCCTCCGCCGTCCATGCGTCGTATCCCTCAAGATCAGGATTGTACATTACAGATTAACCTTTTATCTCAAAAGTACCTCCTTACCAGAAACAAAACAAACAAAACAACATAATTCAGATATACACAATACTGCTTGTACCATGCGTGCCATGAATTCCACACATCAAAGATTAAGCCTATTAAATATGTAATAGGTAGCTAAATGATGATTGAAGAAAACTCACTGATCTATTGTTAGGAGTTGTCACAGTCCATTTGAGCAGCCAGGTGCTTGATGCAAGAACCTTAACCTGGGTGGCTTGAACCTTTTAGCTTTATCTAGCATTAACCCAAACTTATACCAGATAAGATTATGGCCAATGCAGTCATGCAATATCAAAGGCACTCATTCTTTTATTTTTTTAGTTTTGAACCAAATGATATTACGAATTCCTAGCTCACCCTTGTCTTTTTGAAAGAAACTTTGAAGGCTTTTGTTCATTTTAAATTTAGTCATCAAGCTAATGTTTGATTCCGTTTTTTTTTAAAAACCCTGTGTGAACATGGCGTCTTTTAGAAAGATCAGGATAAGTGCATTTTCCAGGGTTGTAAGAAGAGGGCAAAGACTGTTCACCTTCCATGTTACAAAACCAAACTCTACATGATATGTGTTACAGAACATATGTAGCATGGATGTATCTTTCTTGTCTTTTCTCTTTTTGGAGAATAAAAAGAAAAAACAGAACAAGAGGAAAAACAGCAACACATTTACTCAACAATTAATCAACCAGGGACAAGTTCTTTTCTCTTTTTTTTTGATTAGCAAAAACATACTATGCATGCTGACTAATTCTTAAAAATGGAAACAGAAAAAACTGAAAAAAAGAAAAGAAAATCGTACACAACATGTAAATTATTGCACAAGAGAAAGGCTCAAAGTTTTGCGTCAATGCAAGAGTATTGCCCCGATACAGATCATGCATTCAATGGGTAATGGAGGTGGGGTGTGCTGGTGCAGAGCACATGGTCCTAAGCTTCCACCAGACTGGTGAAAGTGGAGTGTTGGGGTTTGGGGCAAATCTACAAGGAGCTGGGAATAAACAGGGGACTAATGGCGGACATAGCTGTGTGTGTGGGGGGGGGGGAGGTCCCATAAGTTTGGCCTTTTACTCAGATTTTATTTCGGTACTCAAAGGACGGTCACTGTGCCATTTTTTCATGTGTTTCTCCAAGGTGCTGTAGACACTGAAGGGCATCTGACAAACCTCACACTTGTACACGTCTTTGCCCACCTGACCGTGGGTCTTCATATGGCGCGTTAGTTTGGAACTCTGCGCACAAGCGTAATTGCAAAGCTCACATTTGTATGGTCTCTCTCCCGTGTGGCTGCGTCGGTGTACTGTGAGGTTGCTGCAGTTCTTGAATACTTTGCCGCAGTACTCACAAGTGTCACACCTGCGTCCATCCTTGGAGCTGGGCCGACCGGGGCCTCCAAGGTGTGGGGTGCTGCCCCCGCTGCCTGTACCGCTGCGGCCCGACATCCCACCGTCCATTTCCCCTGGAGGAGTCGAGAAACGCAGACTGCCGTTCTCTGAAGAGTGCTCTGATGAAGAGGTGAACGGCGATTGTCGGGAATCCCCAAAGTTCAGAAAAGGGTCCTTGAGTTGTCGGGAGGCGGCATAACCTGCCAACCACTGGGAGTAGACGTTCTCTGTGTTAGGGATAGTGGGGGTGGGCAGGTCAAACTCCTTTTCCAGCTTGATACGTTTGGAGAAAGGACTGATTGGACTGGGGCTACCTAGAAGCAGTTTCTTAGAGAGGCCAACAGAGGCTGATTCATTGGGGGACGCTCCCCGCCCATTTACTGTCGAGACAGAACCTTCCTCCCCACGATCGGTTTCCAGGACAGAGTCTCCATCACACATGTCACGATTGTGGTGGTGGTCTCGGTTGAGGCGGTGGTGAAGGTGGTTCTCCTGGGCCATGGCATTCCGTTTGTGTGCGTTTAGTGCTTCGCTGAAGTGCTGCATGCTTGCGGCCAGACCCATTCCCTGCATCACCTCGGGTAGAGATCGAGGGATGGATACGTCATCGGCCAAACTGCCAAGTCGACTTCCGATGCCGCCATTGTTTTCATGCTGCCGTGCTGTTTCAAGGTTCAAACCAAAGTGGTAGCTGTTATTTCTTCTGGGTGCCCTCTCTCCATTTTGATCCTCTTCCTCCTCTGCTTCTTCCTCCTCCTCTTCCTCCTCCTCTTCCTCCTCCTCCTCTTCCTCCTCCTCTTCCTCTTCCTCCTCCTCCTCCTCGCCGTTTTCCCTTCGCAAACGGTTGTTCTCACTTTTCAGCTTGGCCACCACTGACTTCAGAGCACTGCTTGCACTACCCATGTGCTCGCTGGTGCCAGGCTCTGGAGAGGAGGCCATCGACAACCCGTCTTCTGACTTGCTTGCGTTCGGAGAGGAGGATTTGTGCATGTGAGTCTTCATGTGGCGTTTCAGTTTACTCGCCTGTGAACAAGCATGATCACACAGGTGACATTTGTACGGCTTCTCTCCTGTGTGACTGCGCCGGTGCACAATTAGATTACTCTGGAACTTGAAGGCCTTGCCGCAAAACTCACAACACTTTGATTTCAAGGGGTTGGTGGAGGAGGGTGTTGCCTCTCCTGAAGGGATAAGGGTAGTCGGAGTAGTCTGTGAGCCCACAGGTGACTGCAGTGAACCTGGAAGAGGAGGCGGGGTAGCAAGATATGGAGGTTTGCTGCCCCCTGTTCCTCCTCCTCCTGCTCCTCCACTTCCTCCCCCTGTCTGGAATGGCTGGAGCAAGCGCTGCATGGGGCTGGGTCGGCTGGGGGACAGAGGGGGGGTGGACCCTGAGGCGTTGCCCGCCAGCTCCCGTAACCGCCGTGAGAAGTCCATGGTCGGAGGGGGGTCGAGGGGCAGAGGGGGATTGAGGCGCAGCACCCTGTCAAAGGCACTCGGATGGTGGGCTGCCAGCGCCAGCTCCTCTGGGCTCAGGTGATGGGGGTCCAAGTGGTTCCTCGGCGGCGGGCTGAAAAGAGGCGGTGTGGGAGGGAATCGCTGAAGATGGCCCCCACCAGCTGTGGCAGCGGCGCCCAGTCCACCTCCTGCCCCAACGCTGTCCCGTCCACCTGAGCCCGACCCGGGGATACGCAGGAGGTTGAAGGGGCTTGCATCTGGGGGCAAATGAAGGCCATGAAGGGGAGGCTGAGACGGGCAGTCTGCACCTCCACCCAGAGAGGAAGGTCCACCCATGCGTGGCGTCAGAGGGCTGCCGTGTTCACTTTCCAAGTAGATGCGGAATCCGTGGTTATTCTGAGCGTGCTGCAGCAAGAACCAAGCGCTGCCATACGACTGCTTACACGTAGTGCAGGTGTAGGTGGTCGGCTCCTCTTTACCTGTTGAGACAAAAGAAAAAAGGATGTTAGGAGGAGTTGTAACCAAGCAAATCCATCAGACACCAAGAAGATCTGCTGCAGTGTTTACATTTTGGGCATCTTTTTTATCCTGCCTCTGTTTGGTTTTTGTAGTTTGACGTGTGAAGCTGATAAGTGAACTCAAGGGTTTTAATATAATGGACATTTATTTACATTTTAAAACGGATTATTCAATGACATTTTATTCGTACTTGAACAGTACTCTACACAGAATGAATGGAATTCTTAAAGGACATGTGCGTTTAAAAAGGCTGAACCCTTCTTTCATTTAAACCTTTCAGCTTTTCTTAAAAAAAAGTGGTCAGCACATGATGTTGAGGGCTTCTCACGTAACAACAGAAGCTCTTATTGAGGTCATGCCCCACATGAGTAGCATGTGAGAAGTTGTGTGTATGCATTTGTTCTTCATCTTGCAGACTGCTCTGGGACATCGTTTGTCCCTTTGGACTGACTGTGAGTCCTCTATTGTCAGCAGGAGAACAAAGCAATCGGGCCGTCCCGGTGGACCAGCACTTCCCAATGATCTACCAAAACAGAGGCTGGCTGGCAGACAAGCACACGCACACACACACACATGCTGCCACAATAGGGAGGCAACTCAAAAGAATCATTTACAGTTCTAATTTACTGCTTCCTTATTTCTGTGGCAACAGAATAAATACATATTGTGAAAGAGTGTTTCCCAAACTTTCTATATGGGGACCGACTTTTTAAAGACGGCAAACTATCGTGACCCAACTCACACCGTCAATTACATCAAAAGCAAAAATGTTTATAATGTAGCTGCTAACATACAGCCATGTCTGTGACACCTAGTATCATTCTGAATGGCTAAACTGTTTGAATAATTTCCAAAAGTAGTTGAGATTTGCATGTTATTTAAAAGATATACACATAAATGTTAAATAAATGTTGCAAAATTTGTTCATGGGGAAGCAAAACAAATTCCTGTGACCCACCTGTGGGTCCTGACCCAGACTTTGTGAACCACAAGCTGTGAACAGGTTAAATAGGCCTTTTTTGGTATGTAAGCATTGCAACTTTTCACATCAACAACAAAACTTCACTAAGTTATTTTACAGCTTTTGTTTGTTTTAGGACCAAAACAGATTTTCTTCAAGGCTTCACTTCTAACTAGTACATACTGTATCTGACCAATCAGAATGTGAGCTGTTGATGGTGGGACATTAATAATATTTAAAAGACAATAATTTGTCTGATAGTCATCAAGTTTATAAGATAAAGTCCATCATGAACGGATGAAGTGGTCAAGTTTACTCTCCTCTCTTTTTCAGTTTAGCCTGTAATCGGGCCCGTAATTTTCTTTTCCTCTTTACTTTTATTAAGTAAAATGATAATCAAATGACGTTTATTTTCCCCTATGATATGATTTTGTTCTGACCCTTAACATAACAAAACTAAGCTTACAATGTTATGCAGTTTATTTATGCTGCTGATGAAAGTTTGAAATTATAAGACTGCAGATAAAATATTCTGTCAGAGACGATTTCATAAACTGTCAAAACATAATTTCCATTCAAATGTATGCAAGTTTATTCATGTCCACTTTCTTGTGGAGTGACACCCTCTTATGTAGTGTTCATGCTCTTTCACCTCTCTCTCTCTCACGCGCACTTTGTCTCTCATTCACATACACAGATTAGACGACCACAACCGTCAGATCAAAGTAAAACAGCGGGAGAGTAAAAACATTTGGAGTCCGACTAAACAAGAAACCCTAACCCTCGACAGTCTGAATCATACAGGAGGATTTTTCCCTCAGGAAAAAGTGCTGAGTCACTTTGAGACGTCCACAGGAGGAACATTTGAAACAACTCGTCGTCTTTCAATGGCCTCAGCGACAGTGACCTGAAATACGCATGTAATCTCATTACTATAGTGTATTTTACAAGATTAGCCGTTGAACCGAGCACGTTTTTTGATGTGGGTGCGTGTGACAGAATGAACGGGCAGAGACACACGTTCACACACTGACAGGCAAGCAGTTCAAGGGAGAATCTGACAGGAATAAACCTGGAAACTGTGGCTTAGACCAGAGATTCAGAGGCCCATGCCCAGATTACCAAAAAATGTAGCATAAGACTAAAAAAAATAAAACGTTTTGTCCAAATTACCATTGAATAATCACTATAAATAATCCTAATTTCAATATTGATTGAAAATAATTGAGATTAACACGATGAATGTAACTAAAATGTGAATAAAATTAGATATCACATTCTGTTTGACTTTTTTTTATATATTTTGTAATCTAAATGAAATTTAAATTTCCAAAAATGAAGAGCACATGTTAAATAACTTGTTAAATGGCCAAATTTGTATAATACTGTCTGAGACCCACCTGCAACATCTCTAAGGCCTATTCAAATACATGTCTGTAGGTTAAACATTTACTGATACTTTCACTGTACCATTTTAAATTTAGGGCTAAGATTAGAATTGTGGTTAAGATTAAGGTTAATTTTAGGGTTAGTCATTAACTGGTTATGGTTAAGGTTAGAAATAACACTTTAGGCTGTACAAATGAATGGAAGTCTACGTAGTGTCCTAAAAAGAATAGCTGTGTGTGAGTACCTGGTATTCCTTATGTTGTGGGGACCTAAATCTGTTTCCACAGTCACATTATGGGGACAAAAATCAAAATGTAAATTACTACATTTTAAGGTGAAGACATGTTTTAATGTCAGGCTGAGGTTAGTGTTTGGTCAAGGTTAGGGCCAGGGTTAGGACACAAGTAATTATGGTTAAGGTTTGAGTAAGTCTCCAGGAAATGAATGGAAGTCAATGTAATGTCCCCTGAAGTCATGGAGACCGGTGTGTGCGTGTGTGTGCAGGTGTGTGTGCGTGTGCGTGTGTGTGTGGGTCGATGGGGATCCTGTCGGTCTATTCATGTCACTTCTTGGTGGGAGATTCTTCTCCTTTCTTTAATTTTCCTTCCTTTGTGTGTTCACTGCGTGTGTTTGTCCATCTCTACTGTACACACACACACACACGCACACACACACACACTTCTCCCACATCATAACCAAGAGCTAAATTATGGATCATTACAATCGCCACAAATTGCCACTAATTGTTGGCACCTGCATCGTGTCCAACCTGCGAATATCATTTGCATTATCAGCCTCAAAGAGGCTTCAATTATTTATTCATCTTTGTTCCTGCAGTTGGTACAAGCTAATCCTGAACAACCGAGACTCATTTTTCTCCCACTCTGTCTACATCTGGATTTATTATTATTATTATTATTATTATTATTATTATTATTATTTCACAAAGACTGACCAGGCTTTTTCTTTGACTTTAAATAAAGCAGCCACGTTTCCAAGTCTGGTTTTCCTCACTGAGGTGACACATAAATACTGAACCGGTCGAGTAGACATAGGATAATCGGAGGATAATCATTGAAACATGAGTGACAACAACAAATGCTTTTTATTTTCCCTTGTGCTGCATCATATTAATGTCTAATAAGAGTCAAAACTGTATTGGAAGAGAAAGCTGGTTCCTCCCAAGGACGTCATTACAGGTGAGATAATGAAATAAACCAAGCACAAAGTGTAGAACATGTGCTTTGTTTTAAATTATATTTGTGTTTAAAATGATATTGCAGTCTTTCCCAAGATGGTTTAATCCAACCTGGGACCAGTTCAACAAAGCAAATCCGATTGATTACAAGCTTACTAACAGGACAGGAAGAGAAATACAAATCATATTTCTTCTGCGCACGAAAAAACTTTTGGGGAAACTTGATCTTTCCTTTCCTGTTTTGTGAGTTACTGTGATTTTTAGGATTTTCAGGGCTTTTATTTATGTTGAAAACTGGTCACATTTTGCAGCTACGCATTTCAAATGCATCATTCATTATTCTGTTGACGTAAGAAGAAAACATCTGGGAAATCAGAGCCTTCGCTAAAAATGCACAAGGACGCCAACAAACATTGGACATGGAGTTGATTGGACGTCCTGAAATGTTCCAAGGGTTAAAGCCCCATCGATTCTTTGATTAATCAACAGCTAAATCAGTTAACAACTATTTTGATAGTTAATCCATTGGTTGGAGTTAAAATTTTCAGTTTTTTAAATATTTTCTTTTTCAAAAAGATTTGAAAATGTTTGCGATCAAACCAAAGACAAGAACTTTTGTTAACGTTGTTACTTTAAGGTTAGGCTTTTCTTATATTTTATGGATTTGGAAAAAGAAAATGGTTGACAAACTTTAAAAAAAATTATGTCAGTAATTAATTACGTCAATTCAACCTAAATTTACCAACTTGTATGAAAACAATTTGTCTTCTTGAATCAACTTTATTAATTTAAGTGTAACCTTTTTATTTTGTTTGCTTTTCTATAAGATGTGGAAAAAAAAGGCTTTTGTCATTTTGACTGACTTTTTTTTTTTTTTTTTTTAACAATCTCTGACCCTTTAGTGACCAAATAAATTACCAATTAATCAAGAAAACATTTCCCAACGATGAAAAAAAATAATCATTTGTTGCAGAGAAATCCCCATAGCTTTACAAGGAAAAAACAAACTTTTGTATCTAATGATAAGGTGACAACAACAACAACAACAACAACAACACCACCAAGGAGAGAAAAAAGCTAAACGTTAAACCAAAGAGTTCTGACTGCACGAACGCGCTCCACAGTTGTGACTCATTTGCACACTCACTGCAACTGTAAGGTTAATGGATTTTAGAGCAGGCGACCACTCCACTCTGCCTCCCTCTGTGTTATAGTATATATATATATATATATATATATATACTCCCATCAGCCACTTCATTAGGCAAACTCTCCGGCACTCTGAGGTAGAAAAATTAAGTGAGAACGAGGGCTGGACAAGAGAAGATGAAGACGGATAAGAGTCCAGAAGAGGAGAAGTTTATTGGGAGGAAAAGAACGATGAGGGGGAAACGGGGGAGAGAAGGAAGATGGGGGTAAATAATACTATACTAACACTCAACAGTGACAAGCACAGGTATTAAGTCCTACTAACACAGGCTTTATGGCTCCTTTGTCTGTGTGTGTGGCCCTATCCATCCATTATAATCTAAACCCGCCTGTGACACATAAAGAAAAGGTGATTAATCTAAATTTCACTGTGTCAAAGTGTAATTCCTTCACCAAAAACTGTTTTACATTTTCCCAGAACCGGTCTGAGGCTCACCTGGTAAAACCTACACTAGTTTAAGTCCACACAATCTTAAGGATAATGATTTGCAAACCGCTCATTCTCCACCACCAAAGTCCATAGAGAAAATCATCATTTTTAGCCAATGGTGATGCAGCACCTGCTGGTCTACTGCTGTGTTGTTTGCTAACGTTTTTGTCACTTAGGTGAATCTGAATAAAGGTTTTCAAACACCAGAGTCACAAAATAACACAGTTGACGTGACTGATGGAGGCACAAGTGCATCAACAACTCCTGTGTGCTGTGATGTAAAACTGGTGATTTTCTCTATGGACTTTGGTGTGGGAGAGGAAGCGGTTTAAAAACAGTGAGATAAAAAAAGAAACATATTTTAAGGATAGCAGACACATAAGCGGGCATTGATTTTACTACCTGAGTCTTTGGTAAAGTGGGTAAAATCTGTGTTTTCTTGAGAACCAGCCAGGAGAGCAGCCAGCCTTCATTATATGACAATATCTCATAAAACAACAATTAAAAACACCTGAGGTATCACTTTAAAGTTGATGCAATAAAACCTTTTCTCGGCTGCTGCCATGAAGCTCCCTCAAACATGGCCTTCAAATGAGTCCTACCATCCTGGACCCATGGGTGGATTCTTTAAAAGCTAAATTTAGAGGTTTTTATTGATATTACTGGTGTAAGTTTGTGACTTGCCCACATGGCAGAGACAGCGTGGACAGATCTGTCTCCACACATCTGCTGCTTTTCAGCATATCAAGCTAAATTTGTGCCTGAATGTACATTTGACGCATTTAGATTTAAAACAGAATCTTGAATCCACCTCGGCCTTCGGCGCTGCCCGCTCTTCATCCAGTCATGCTGCCCTGTAAGTTATCTGGACAGCCGCCATTACATTCTTCTACGACCAGCTGGGCTACAAAAATGGACGCCAGGCTTTGGCTACCAGTGAGGGCAAAACCGACCCAGTATTTCTTACATAAATGTGAAGAACTGCTACATTACTGTCTGTCTCTAATTTCGTACTTCCTCCACTCTTACTTATCTCATAATCCTCCCTCTGTGCCTCCCCCCCCCCCCCCCCCCCCCCCCCTCTGTGTGTGATATATCGGACTTCGCCTCGCCACCTCTCCCTCTCGCTCTCCACCCATCCGTGGCTCTCCGGCAGTGTCCTTGGCCGCGTCCACCTCTGGGTGAGATGATAGTAATTGAGGTAATGGAACATCGCTGAAACAGGATTAGGTACGCATACTGGGAGTGAGAGACAATGTCCCTTAATACAATTTGGGATTTCTATCTGAGCCTCAGGCTTTCAGGACCTGCTGGTTATATTTACATCTGGGCATCAACATTCAACCTCGATCACCTCCCGCTTTACCTTCAAGGGACACTCGGCCGTTTCACCGTGTTTTTTTTTTTTTTTTACTGGACTCTATTTTTACTCTTCGTCAGGCCTTTTGTTTTATTATTAGGGTGGGGGTATTTTTCTTTATTGCACATATAGTTCTAAAAGTACCCCAAAATAATTACAATTTATACTGCACATACTGCACAAGTGTAGACATTTTTGCTCACCCTACAACACAAGTGAGGCTTCAGAGGTCAACCAATATCTGGCTTTCCCTTTGCCAGTGCCGAAATTTAAAAACCGACACAGCCAAAGGCAGTTATGTATGACGGACTACTGGAGAATTGAGTTTTAACATTGCGAGAACAACGTAACACAAAATCTCAGATCATCAGCTGCAACCGGTGATGATGATGAAGAACGTGGAGCATCTTGTGAAGTTACTGCTTTGGTTTGATTCATCGCAAATAAGGAAGTACGCAACATTTTGTTACATCATTCCAATGTTAGAATCAGTAACAGGTCTCTTCTGAAGACAGACTCTGGCTGGTAGTTACATCTGTGTGCTGTTCAAAGAGCTTTTATAGTTTCTCAAAAAACAATTTGATTTTTATTGAAGTATTTTTTCTTCAGTATGGCCCTGATACCGAACACATACTACACCAAAATGCATTACTCACATAAAAATCTACTGAACTGGACTTCTAGTCTGTCGATCTGCACTACACGCATATACAGTGTTTTAAACAAAAATACTTTATAAAGTTAATGTGAAACGGTGAAACTGGTAATCAAAAGCTTAATGTATTGATGACTTTGTCGCATTTATCAAGTCAGCAGTCAACCAAAAATCTGTAAATTGCCACAAGTGGCTCAATTTTGTCCGCTTCTAGTTTTAGGTAATAAGTTGAGAGACGAGAAGAGAAAAGAAACTTCAGGATCCACCGTAAAGTGTAAAATAAGTGATAAATAAGTGATAAATGTAAAATAAGTGATAAATAACAATATAAGCAAGAAGACAAACAAATATATGGAATAAATAAGGTAAAACAATGTAACATATAAATTGTATAAAGGACCAAAGGACACAGTGTACAGTCTGTTAATGCAATTTGTGCAAAAATGTGGGTTTAATAATCAACACACTGTCTAACCCTTCATTGATAATTATATTTAGACTAATTATCTGTTATAATTAAATTTAATGAACTGTGGGTGCAGTTCAAGGACAATCCTTTAAATCACTGAACAGAGCCAAAATGATGATGTAATATTCCTTTAACATAAGGCGCATTACCAGGAATTTACATATATGTTGGATTTATGGCAAAGGAGTATCTAAATCATATTCATATTTGACGGTAATTACAGTGTAGACATTGGTGACACAATATAATCATTATTCGGAGAACACGCGCTTTATTCTCAGTGACACGCACACACAGACGTCTCATGACCATA
The DNA here is from genome assembly GCA_016785285.1 of Brachirus orientalis. Taxonomy (NCBI): domain Eukaryota; kingdom Metazoa; phylum Chordata; class Actinopteri; order Pleuronectiformes; family Soleidae; genus Brachirus; species Brachirus orientalis. The sequence continues at coordinate 6,140,564 of JAFBJR010000429.1, read as the reverse complement.
CATCTGAGCCGTAACTGATGCACAGCGCCCGAGGAGTGGGAGCAAACACACCCGAGCAAATGACTTTAAACATTATCGACTGCACTGTCGTAACCCGGCCTCCCTCCGTCATCACACGCCAGAGTGCAACAGTTGTGGCTTTCTGCTTACAACACTCTCCTCTCCTGCTCAAAACCACTTCACCAGATCGTTGTTATCATGTGAAAATCTCCATTAAAGTCACTTTAATGGTTCTTTTCATGTTTCACTTCCAGGAGTGCACATTCAGGGGCTCCCTGCGCTTGTAATGTACATGAAACCATTTAAAGGTCCAGTGTGTAGCATTTAAAAAGGGTTTACTGGCAGAAATGTAATATACTACCCATAATATGTTTGTAGGAGTGTATAATTATTTTGGTTTCCATATCCTTAGAATAAGGCTTTTACATTACATTTATAACCTATATTTAACCTGAAAAAATATAGGTTGAAATGAAAGCGTTCCTTTAAATGAGGGTCAAAACAGGCAGCAGCACATTTGACAGAATAACAAATTAAAATGAAATGTACAGAAATGTTCAGAAATTTACATACACTGTAAAATTTGAGTAAAATAAAGTGAAGCTAAATAAAAGAAAGATTCGGCTGCTTTTGCGATTGATTCCCGGCTGATGAAGCAGCAGAGTGGAACTTCTCTTTTCCACAATTCACAGGACACTTTTGGGATAAAATGACCACCGTAGTTTTCTGATGAGCTTGGAAAAGTCTAAACAGACACCAACAAATGAAGGATTTCATAAAAAATATAGTAATTTTTCCGCCAGACATTGTGATTTTGATTTGATTTGCTACGTGATTTAAGCAATGCTTCACTTCCAAACACCAATTCAAAACGAGATGGAGCATTACCATGAAAATTCCTATTCCATAAGAATATTTTAGGATCTTTCATTGACTAAAGTATAAACTCTGCGCATAAACAAATATCCTGAATTGCAGCTTTTGCCAAATGCATTGTCTGAAAACGATGAATTGTTCGCAGCTCAACCACCACAGCAGTGGACTAAATCCTGGTCAACAAAAAAACCAAGCTGCACCTTCCTCCTCTCTCCCTGTCCACACATGAGCTCTTCTTACTAACTGGACAGCAAACAATTGGAATGCAAACAGTGGCAGCTGGTGTCGTGTCTGCTCACGGAGGAGAGTGGCACAGTCAAATAACAACACGACTGCAACTGCTCAAAGGGTGAACGCTCTGCTCGGAGAAATGAAAAATCTGCCTCTATTACTCAGACCGGCCACATCAAAGAAACGTCTTAAAAAAAACCCACCGCAGGTAACCAGAGCATGTGAAAGCCAAGCAAAAGATGAGCTGTGTGGTCAATTTAGTGAAGAAGGTTGACTACACAACAGAAAGTATATGAAAGAGGGGAAAGGATCCGTCCTGCAGAGTAGGAATGACTCTACTTCTTCTACAAATGAGGTTTTATTTGTGATGTTTGGAGCCTGTTGGACCCGGGCTCGGCGGCTCTGCGACGGATCAGTGGTTCAACATGAAGGCGTCGCTGTTCTTCTACAAAAACCAACAACCGACAGTGCAACCTGCTTTTCAAGAGCGGACTTTCAAAGACGGAGCTTCGACGACAATGAGCTTTGTGAAGCAGACAGTCCAACAAGCGAGCGCTTCTTTTATACTGATTTTAAAAAAAGGAGGCAAGAATTGAATCTTGCTTTCAAGTTCTTGTTTGCTTGGTTTACCAAAACCTCTTTACTCTGTGTAGTAAATCCTCTATGAACTTCATGTGCGCTCTGTACTCTGGGAACTCTATGAACTTTACATACTCTGCATTTTAACTCTACGTACCCAATAAATTCTGTACTCTAAGAAACTCTACAAAACTCTACATACTATGGTAACTCTACATATACAAACTCTATCAAGTCTATGTTCTATGCATATACATACTCTGTGAACTCTATGCGCATTATGTATTCTAAGAACTCTAGGCACTCTATGAACTCTACATTTTATAGGTACTATGGTAACTCTACATACCCAATAAACTCTGTACTCTAAGAAACTCTACATTAGGTACTTTGCATTTTCTACATACTCAACATACTATGGTAACTCTACATATACAAACTCTATCAAGTCTATGTTCTATGCGTACTCTACATACTCTGTGAACACTATGAACTGTACATGCTATGCATACATATTCTAGGTACTATGGTAACTCTAAGTACCATGTAAACTCTCTGTACTCTATGAACTCTACATACTCTATGTACATAGCATGCGTAGAGTTCATAGAGTATGTAAAATATACAGAGTACATAGCGTTCTATGCGTACGTACTTTATGATCTTGACATACTCTCTTCTGCTCTGCTGTAGCTCTGGCCTACGAATCATAACTACATCCATGAATTTATTGTGAAAAAAAAAAATGAAGACAAAAACTAGAACGGCTTTCAGTAACAGCTTGTTGTACAACTAATCTATTAAACACGAGAGAGTGCTGTATGCTGGCATGAGTCTGTCCAGCCGTCAGGTGTGGACACTCACTCTGAGCACATGTAAGAACTGAAACTCAAGTGTTTACACGCCAAACTCTTTACCTCGGGTTTGCCAGCTGGAGATGCAAAGTCCACCCTCAGCTTAAAATGACTCCAACTTTTACAAAAAGGAGGCCTGCCACTAACAATGAGGTGTTTTCATGAAAGAGCAAAAAAAAAAAAAAAGAAAAAATATGAATGTATTTGAATTTTCTGAGACAACAATGGGTTATTGAGCCTGGCCGATTGTGTGTGTGTGTGTGTGTGTGTGAGATCCTGCAGAAACAGCCGTACACTCGAGGCTGATGAGCAAAAATATCAATACCGTCTGTCCCAGTGTGTGTGTGTGTGTGTGTGGGGGGGGGATATATCAATACCTTCTGTCTCTGTGTGTGGAATCCCTGCTGGGCTACAGACTGTGTTATCAGAAGCTTTTTCACTGCTAATCTACTTGTGTGTGTGCGCGTGCATGTGTACGTATTTTTGTGTGAGTTCATGTGTGTTTTCGTCTCTATCCATCCAGTCACCCTGAATATTTGCCAGGTGACAAATTTTCTTTCTCTTTCTGCAGTGGACACACCAAAACACACATAGAAACACACACACACACACACACACACAGTGTAATGTAACTCATAAAGTTGTAATGACACAGCCCAGGCCTTTTAACTGTGTTTATAAATGTAATTAAATGGACTGGCCTTTGTAGAAGCATCCAAGCGCAATGCAGCAATGATCCAATGTGTGTGTGTGCATACGTTTGTGTGTGTGTCCATTTGGAAGAGCAGTACTCATGATGGCAGGGACAGCCTCCACTTAACCCTAAACCACCATGGTGAAATTACAGAGCATCCAAATTACAGCACTTATGTGAGCAGAGAGAGAGAGAGAGAGAGAGAGGGAGAGAAACAAGGGTTTGAAAGAGGAAACTTGGTCTGGACACACACACACATACAGAATTCTCAATGACTCAGCTTGCGGACTCTTATTTGAACGCAGAAACTTTCTTTCAACTGTTAATCTGTTGCAGATTTGTGACCTTAATCAGATTTGATGTGGTTATTTCCGAGGCGAATTTGAGGCCACTGTCATTTTCGGGGGCTCAGTCAGCTGATTACATCCTTAGTCCGAGCCAAAGCTCACCCTTACGACAGAAATCACTTCTTTCGGTGATGACAAGTTTGCCGAATCCAAAGTATCGTCATAAATACGTCTTATGTGCACGGTTAGGTTTTGCTCACGTTAGAATTAATAACGTTACTTTCAGTTTGGTATTGTTACCCATGATAGCGCTATATTGATGTGACAGCTCATTTTCATAAATAAACATGTCAAAATCACATTATTTTTGGAGTCTGACAGCAAACAAAACATATTTTCTCATCTGATTTTGGAGTCAGTGAATTCCTGCAGCTGATTTTCATTATAATATTGTTTGCAAGCTCTTTGGATTTGTATATTCTATTATTTTGTGATTAATTGTGCAGCCCGACTAAAGAGTGCCTTCTTTCATACTATACTCTAGTTGGAAAGGCAAGGAAATGTAGAAGAACTTGGAAAAATAAGTCCAAACTTCAATGTTGTGAAGTCTACGAGACGAGTAAAACCTTCTCTTAAAGTGAAAATTGAAAAAGTTGTGCAGCTCATAATGTTCTGTTGAGGCACAATGATCTAAATTAGTTCTCTCTCTCTCCACTCACATGCTGCTTGAGGGGATGAAACTGAACTGTAATGGACTTAATATGAATATGAACCTTGTTCAGTCAGTTGTGTGTTTTAAAACCGGCGTTAAAGCAAATAGCCATGGGGTTGCAGTGCTCAATAATGTCACCTTTGGTCCCGGCCAATCAAAACCGAGAGAAGAGACAGGCTTTAAAAACGGAACCGCTTCCTGTTTTGATCCCACGAGTCAGGACAATAAAAAACATAGTCATGGGGTTAATTTTAGCAGCATTTTCAGATGATAACCTATATAACAAAAGGTCATCACATTATTCAAACAGCCATTGGCAAGCACAAAGGTCACCGTCTGCTTGAATCCATGAATTTCTTCTAGTTTTTCCTGTTATTTACATTTGATCAACCGCATGTGCGTGGCTCAGCTCCACAGGCGCCAGCACACACCAAGATTTTTCCCCCCCTTTAGCTTTTCCAGGACGTTTCTGAGGCCTGTTGCGACGCATCTCTGTGTGATCGGCCCCTGAGGCTTTGTTCAGACAGACATTAGCCGACTTATTTACTTCTGTGAGGCCACGGCATTGATACTGCAGGGCTAACGGCACAGACGGCTCCAGAAACGAACAAAAAAATAAAAACAGTCATCTGATAAAGAATCCCACCCTGGCTCAACTTTTCAGGCAACACAATGCAAAGCTTATGATACAGCAGGGAACAAGGAGGCCACTTAAATGCATATTTCTGCTAGATTAACCTTAACGCAGACATGAATGGGAGATTTGTTGTGATCTAACAGTCTTTTGACCTTGTCTTCTGCAAAAATATGTCCTCATAACACCATAAAAATCCAAAACAAACAATCACGTTGGGTCTTAATTTGTTGTGGACATCTCTGTTTATTACACGCTCCTCCTTCTCTTTTGTGTGACAACTTTGCCTCAAATACTTGTGAAAGACAGGACTATTGTTGATACATCACATGAAGAGAAGTAAATAAAAAAAAAGTAACTTGGAAGAAAATACTGTATGTTTCTTAAGGAAAGTGAGCTAAAGCATAATTATGCAGGATTTTTACCCTCATGTACCAACTTCAGAGTCATTGTGATAGTTAAATGCGGGGAAACTGTGACAGTGGAGACAGCCCCCTACTGTCTGTTAGTGGAAAATCAGACTTGCAAGATCAGGGCCACCGGCACAGATCCAGCCCGGAGCCCTAACCAGGTACCGGGTATAAGATCAAGGCAGCAATGCTGTTAGTTCAGACCTTTCATAAGAGACAGAAGCAGAGAAAAGAAAATGACTGTCTGACGGCGCATGCGGCTGCACACGGGTAAACATCTGACATGATTTCATCAAATAGCGAGAATTGAAAAACACAGAAACATGTGAAACGGATGCTGCCTGGTGAGTTTTTACCACAGTGAGAATAAAGAGGTAGATGGTGGATGGATGAACGTTTACGGTAAACATATGTAAACATATGTACTCCAAAACTGTAGGGGGCGCTCCATAGAGGGGAAAAAAAAAGGCAAAGAAGCGATCACACTTGTGAACCAAAACCAGTTTTGTTTCATGGGACTAAACGGAACACACACACACACATGCTTGTGTCACAAATCCCCGAGACACACTGAGAGGACAAGGGCTTTTTTTAATGCCGGCGGTCACTGAAGACACACATGCACGCTCACTCACACACACAGACAAACACAGAACAAGCAGAAGCCTGTCTGGTACTGAGCGACGTGCAGGGACCTGCAACAGCTGCCCAGCACGACAATTCAGTTATTAGTGTGAGTGTGTGTGTAAGTCGTGCAGTGACCACAGTGGGAGCTGAAACCTCAGCTGGCCAGGGACACACACACACACTGGTTTCTATGACTTCAGAGGACATTGCATTCATTTCCTGGAGACTTTCTCTAACCTTAACCATAATTACTAGTCTCCTGACCCTAACCTTAACCTAACCCGAACTTTAAAACATGTCTTCACCTTAAAATATAGTAAATTTATGTTATGGAGACATGACTTTTGTCCCCATAAGGAAGACAAGTCCCCATAATGTGAACACAACATAAGGAATACCAGGCACACACACACACACACATGCATGTTTGCGCTTCTATCAGTCCCTTACCCTAATCTTAATCATCACAACTAGATGCCTAACCCTAACCCTAACCTAAACCCCATTCTAACTCTAACCTTAAAACCCAGGTCTTAACCCTGAAAAAGCCATTTTAAGGGGTGAAAAAAAGTGAGGACCGGCCAAAATGTCCTCACTTTGTAGGAATTATACGATTTTTGGTCGTCACTCTGGAGCAAGTACAAGAACACACACACGTAGCTGTGCTTCCTCTATGTATCTATAATCCCTCCTCTGGTCAGCTGCTTTCATCCGTCCATCTGTCCGTCAACATTACATACAGGTGGCCGTCTTATTTTCTCCTCTCCATCTTTCCACACCTCCCACACATTCCACTGCCTCTTTTCATCCTGATGATTTGGCAACATAACAACATGGAGAAGAAGGAGAAGAAGCGACAGAATCCTGAAAATCAAATAGAGGAAGGGATAATGAAACGCACACACACACACACACATTCATTCTATCCATCCCTCCCTCCCTTCCCCCCTCCTTCCCCACTTTCCGGCCTCCATCCTTCCCTCCCTCCTCTCTGTTAATCCTCCCATCATCCCCTCCCAGGTGGGAAGCACTCAGCTCCGTCTCTTTAATTGTATTCATCCGGCAAGGCCAATCGATAAAGGACATATTTAATACAAATTTATGACTATTAGCCATCAGTGATAAAAAGCCTCTATATTTTCATAGCTCGCTTCTGCTATGTGGTGAAGGAGAGGAGGAGGAGGAGGAGGAGGAGGAGGGAGGAGGAAGGAGAGGAAATACAAACCGTCCTGCTTTTAACACAAACAGCCTCCTAAAGTCTCACTGTCCAACCCTGGAGTGATAAAGTTTAAGCTGAGATTAAAAAGAAAGGTATTTTCCTCTCTTTATTTTTAGTAAAACCTTGGACTTGGCCTCTGGAGCATTTGGGAGATTTATTTTGTTTTCAGACTTTTGATTTTAGTGCAAATTTGAGAGGAGGATTTTCAAAATGGAATCCAGAACAGTAGCTTTTGTTTTTTTGGCAAAGACAGTTGTTAATATTTTTATCGACTGGTTATTTTTAAATGTGATGATCAGCTCTTTCGCAGCAGATCGCTTTAAAAAATGGTTGAATGTTGAATTTTATCTACAAGCCGCAAGGTTTGGGATCACAACTCTGCGTCCTGAGCCACTTTTAATTGGCAATTATGGACATTTATTTAATACAGGACATTTCAGAAACTCTCTGCTGATGCTGAAATGCATTTTATTGTGTTTATTGACCGACTCCCTTTAAGATTTCTTCCCGTTTTTCTGGTCCATTTGCAGCACAGCCAGTTGTTGCTGCTTCGGCGGAACAATTTATAATCTTTAGTAGAAATTGCAACTTACAAAGACTGCAATTTCATCATCCTATTACTGTTCTACGCCCACGGTTCTCTCTTCCTCTGGTGGTACTTGGAGGAAAACCAAAAACACTGTTGTGTTGGGAATGTAATCGGAAAATTAAATAAAGAAATAATAATCCATTAAGTAAGAATAAATATCTCTCACTTCATCATAATCTACTTTCTCCATATCAGTGTATGAAATATATGTGTGGATGAGCAAAATTATCTTACTGGGGATAAATCAGTCTGTAGCTGCCTTTGTTTTACACCACTGTATTTTAACGTTGGTTATAATGATGTCACTTCGCGAGCTCAGTATTTTCTCAGTTTGAGAACCACCGGTATATGCTGGTACATACAATTGCTATGTAACAATGAAATATAGAGTCAGTGTACGCATTAGCGAAAATCTGTCAAACGGCCAATACAAACGCTCATTCTAAGCCTCAAGTGCACTGTGATAGGACAGAATTAGCAAAGAATGCAAACAGAGGTGTAGAAGTGTCATTCTCTCACTTATAAAGCACAAAATTGACATTATTTTGAAAGGTTTTTACGGCTTTATAAATCATTTCCATTTGAAATACTAAAACATGGACACGATCCCTGTTGTTGTTGTGTCATCCTGTCTCCACAAATAACCTCCCTGCCCAAAAGGCAACAGAGCTAAAGTATCAAAGCCGGTTGATATGAAATTTCCCTGATCTGGTCACTGCTCTGTTGCTCCTGGAGACAAAACAGCAAAGGCAGTGTTTGCAAAGAGATAAAGCACAAAGACAAGCGAAGCCTGCAGCAGTCCTTCACAGCCACGTCTTATTAACAAACACTGTGCTCCTGATTCATTAGAGCTGCCGTCACTGCGGGCCGAGAGGCCGATCGATCCCCCAGACGTTTTCTGCAGGAAAAAAGACAACTAAAGAGTAGAGAGAGAGAAAGAAGACAGAGATGGAGAAACAGAGGAGGCAGTGAGACAGGCTAAATATATGGCTGTGTTAATGCGAAGCGAGCAGCAGTTTACCTGCCTCTTTAAATTCATTCTACTGTGCGAGGCAGCTGTGACGGCTCCTGGAGAGAGAAGCCCCACGTTCGCCGCCAAAGGAAATCGCTCGGCCTCCAAGAGAAACAATGTGTGCACGAGCTGGAACCAAAGTCAGGAGGTGGAGAGACATATGTGTGTGTGCGTGCGTGTGCGTGTGCGTGTGCATGTGCGTGAAGCTCTGTGAGGACCAAAGAACATATAAACCATACGGAGTGAGGACATTTTGTCTCGTCTCCACATCTTTAAAGGGCTTTTTCCAGGGTGAGGACCTGGTTTTAGGGTTAGGGTTTGTCCTCGGTGTGAGATTAAGGCAAATTACAAGCCACTTCAGAATACTTACAATGCTGTAAAATGTTGTTCTTAACTATAAATTGACATATGTTCAGTGTAACTCCACAGTTTTCCCCTTCTTACTGTAACGTTAGTACACATTACTGTGATTTCGCATGACGTATTTGTGTTAAACTACAGAAATCACTAAAGCTGCAACACATTATTTTCAATCGATTAATCTGTGGATTATTTTCTCACTTAGTTGTGAGAAAACGCTGAAAGGTCTTGTTTTGTCCACAAACCAAAATTATTCAGTTTGATGGCGCAAGATAAGCAGAAAATATTCATATATATGAAGCTGAAAAATCTGAGAATTTGTTGTATATCATTAAAAAAGACTCTGACAGTTAACTAATTAATCAATTAATTGTTGCAGTCCTAAACAATAAAAATACCATAATATCTTGTTATATTGTCAGTGAAGCCCGAGTTAATTTGAAGTCAAATCCTGAAAGTAAACGGTAAATAATTCCTGATCAACAAAGTAACAAAATAAATAAATACAAACTAACTACATTCTAACTTTACTTTATTCTACCACTAGTTTGTCAATCACTTTCTTTTTTTCAGTGCAACTGCAACAAAAACTCACTATTATTCATATTCAATTAATGTGTTGATTATTTTCTCGATTTATTGATTAGTTGCAGAAGATTTTGTGAAAAATTGTTTTCCAAACATGTTCACCTTAGTGGCATCAGATATTCACATTTGTTTTTTTGTATTTTATTTTTTTTATTTTATAACCGGATTGATCGCTTCTTGCTTGAGATTAGCTCAGTAATCTGTCATGGAGGTGGGCGTGGTCAGCTCCCAGCTCCGACAGGAAGTGCATGTGTAGCTCATCAAAGCACCTTCAGGTGAGTTGATTGTCACAGCTGCTGCTCGTTGGGATTTTATTTCTGCTCTGTCTTTAAAAGCAGGAGCAGCAGCATCAGCCTGGACGTCATGAGGAGATGCTTTTCTCTGGAACCTGGAAATGCTCGTGTTTCTGTTGCAGACTGTGATAATACACTGAAATATCTGTTTTGTCAATTAAATAGACAACAAAGGTGCCCTTTTATTGTGTGATACTTTACTGTATTTTATAAATGATAATATGTGTTTGATTCAGTCAAACTAAAAGAACCACCAGCTTGCTGCATCAGGACAACAGTGCTGAATGACATTTACATTTCTTTTTGGTTAAGTAGGTTGTTTTATTTTTTAGATACATTTTTAAAACCTTGCTTTGTTTCATGTTTCAGCTCTTGGTTTTAAAACAAAGCATCATAAATGCTAAATCCATATAATGTTTTTTTTATTTAGATTCCATCAAGTTATTTTTGTTTCTGGGTCATGAACTCTCCCCGAGTCCATGATAACAGCATAAATATTTACCTTGTTAGATTTAAAGCTGTAGTATGTAACTCTTTTTTTAAAGCTGTATTACCTAAACTTTACAGACAAATGTCAGTTTGATTCAAATACTGTTGGCGCCGATTAAGTCAATCATCTCTCTGTTTCTCTGAATTGCTGTATTTACTTTGTCGCCCGATGTCATTCTTGCGCTGCACGCAGGAAGTGGTTTGTATAAGGACATATAAGGACAGATGGAGGCAAGAGCAACATTGAGCTAGTCAAGCATGACGGCTGCAAACAGGTTGAATTATGACTCAAAATACAAAGAATCAACTTAAAAGTAAATGCCTCTACTCAAGTTTAATTGGAATTTTATCCCCGTCCACCCCTGCTCTGCTGCTGTATACAAACAAACGCTCTGTCAGTCGGGTTTGCTTGACAGAGCCCGTTTTCAGATGAAGGGCGCAACAAACAAATAACGTTACACCGTTTCTGTTCACAAAACACCAAAAAATAAGCAGAATAATCATCTCAACAACAACAACAAACATTACGCACTGCACCTTTTAAGTCTTGCAGCAGCCCCAAAGTGTCAACAAACAGTCTCCTAAAAAAAATGACAAAATAAAAAAATAACATTCCCACACAATATAACCACAGTCGTTACATTAGTTTTTCATGTTTTAACTGCGTGTGGTGCTTTTGGCCAAATTGAGGATTTGAGGGTGATGATAACCACAGCAGATTAAAAACATCTTGTGTTATAGAATTACAAAATAAAAGACTTTTGATGTCCTCACAGCATTAAACCATGCTCAACATTTGGTCTCCTGCTTTTGCTTAATGTCGTTGCTGCAACTCTAAAGTAAAAACTTGGCCTCTAGTATAAGTGAACTACAGTATGTCACTATTTCAATAAAACCTGTCGATTTTCTAAATTATGTTCCTGTTAAGAGGAACGCAGATGAGACTGTGCGTTACATGTGAGCGGACACCAGTGTGACACCTCTGAACTTCCTTTTCCAAAACATCAGCCAATTTGTGATTGTGGAAGGTTCAAAACAGGAGTTCAGCTTCTTCTGAAGGGTGACATCACTTGTTTGACACACAGACGCGAGCCGAGTAAATAATTGACAAGTGTGAAATGCAACGGGGGAGAAAACAAAAGGCGAGGAAGGGTGGGGCCGGGATCGGGATCGGATTCCTCACGTGCATGTGACAAAATTGTGCGAAGCCTTTTTGTGTTTGTGTGTGTTTGTTTTATAGGAGCCCAAAGATGCTCCATTAGTGAATTGGAAAAGTGTGTGTGCCGGTCGGAGGGTGGCATTCCCATCAGGCCCAGTTTGGCCTAAGTGCTGCACCACACACAAACACACACACACACTCCCAAACCCTAAACAACCCCACCCTCTTGGGCACAGCCTGGGTGCCCCACCCCAGCCTCCACCAACCCTTATCCCACCTTGGATAAACCTAGTAGCGCCTCTCAGCCTGGTCCAAAAACACCACACACCACACACACACACACACACACACCACACTCACGGTCCACTAATGACCAAACCAGAACATCTGAAAAGCTATTAGGAGAGGGCATTTTGATGAGGAAGTGATTTTTTTTTTTATATGCCATTAAAAGCCATGGATAAAATGGGCATTCGCGTAAATACAGCCACAGGTGGGGGGGGGCAGCCAAACAAGGATAATTGAGAAGCCATACTTTCCCCCTGAGATAAAGGTAAAGAGGAGTGTCCACGTGTTGCTCTCTGAGTGTGTGGACTGAAGAGACTTCACTCTTTTTGCGACATTAATTTGGACTTTTTTTAAAAGTCAGTTTGTAACAGCCCATGTTGACATTCAGTGGTTGTTGTTTTTTTTCCACATTCATTTGCTTACTGTTCTTACACTTAATCTGGATTTGTGTGTGTTTTATAACCTAATAACATTACTAGGCCATGAGCGCTATGATGGTCCCTGGTTTCCTGTCAGCTCTCAACTCTTCACTGTCTAATAAAAACCCCAGGAAACACTAGAAATACAGAAATAGTCTATGATTTGTCATTTTACATATTTCCCTATTCATATCATATTTACTATAATATTGCATAAGAGTGATAATGAATCTTCTGATTGAATACTTTTTCTTTTTTTTATCAGTTTAAAACATAGTACTTGGACTGTACCATGACCCTGTCCAATTAAGCACTCATTAAAGGGTTAATTCTTTTTTTTTTTTTTGAAGTGTGATTGCATGACAAAGAATCTGCTGGGGCAAAATAAGTATACTCTTCGTGAAAACGTGGATACAAGCAAGGGGACATTGGTAAAAACTGATTTTAACCACTTAACAAAAGCTTTACCAAATAAAATATGTGTGCACTATCTAAAGAATATGGTCACTGTCTAATGTTGCTGTATTTTTACAGTGGAGAAAAACGCTCACTCCTTGCACCAAAGTCCATTGAGAAAATCTGTGATTTTTGCAGCACGGAACAGCGGAGTCGTTGATCCACTGCTGCCTCCACCACCAACTTCAAATGTGTTGTTTGGTAACTTCTGTGTTGGTAATTCATCATTTGGACTTGCATATGTGATATAAGCTGACCAAACTTGACCAAAAGAGGCAGCAGTACGTAGACCAGCAGCTCCTGTCACCATGCGAGCTAAAAGCAACAGTTTTCTCTATGGAGTTTGGTGTAGGAGAGTTAACAGAATACAAAGCCACACAAACGTCAGTTTGCAGTCAGTTAACACTGTCTAAGCTTATTGGGGATGATGTTGTTTTTCTGTCACATTACTTTGTACAGTCATATAAACTCCACAATGACAAGTTAAAGCCAAAAAGTTGTTTTTTCCAGCATAGGAATAAGTATCTCTGTGTGCAAGATGTAAACAAAGGGGGGACAAAAGAGGACACACATGAAACATTAAAGCCAAACTACCTCCTCCACAGGATTAAATGTCACAAAGACACATGGCATATGTCCACACACACACACAAACCCACCATGTGCAGTATTTGTTTCATCTTTCCCAGCTCTGAAACATGTTTTTCACTTATACACAGCTTTAAAACAGACCAGAAAGATGTCACTGTTTGTGTTGCTCACTAGTTTTTCGGGGGGGGGGGGGGATGACAGCCTTCATTCTCTGCTGGACACTTAGACACTCAGACGTAGACATGAATTTAGACAGGTAAAAAAGAAATACTATAGCTGTGGTTCCAGAATAAACAGGCCTTCATTCCTCACATGTGGAGAGAGAAAGAGCTGGTAATCACGTCAGGTCAAGCCCAGACACGATCTAGAGAAAAATACGCGATGACGCAACTTTTTCCTAGAAGGTGATTTAGTAGGTTTGGCATACCTGTTCATTTGAAGTCCTAGATTCCTCTCTGATTCTCTCTCTACACCTCCCTTCTTTTTTCTTTTTTGTCTGCACTCATTTATTAGAGACACACACACACAGGTTTGCAAAGGTATGTTCCTCATTTTGACAGCCCAGAATTAACACTATCCCCATAACCTAATCTAACCTAACCACAATTCAAATTTTAGCCGTAAACTTACTAAAAGAATGAGGTTCTGCTTTATTGGGACCAGATTTTGGTCTCCATAAGGACTACTTGTTCTGACAAGGTCAGCGTTTATGGCCAGAAAAGGTCCTAAAGAGAGAGAGAGAGAGAGAGAGAGAGCAAACACAAGACCACATACACACTTTTACTGATTTAGGATTAATAATAAATCTCACAACACTTCAGCAGGAGTCAGAGTGTTTCTGGGTCTCTTTCTCCAACACACTCACACACTGGTTTCCATGACTTCAGAGGACATTGCATTGATTTATATTAATTTCCTGGAGACTTACTCTAACCTTAACCATAATTACTAGTGCCTTAACCCGAACCCTGACCTTTTTTGTACCTATAAGAAAGACAAGTCCTCATAATTTGACTGTGTAGTCAGATTTAGGTCCCCACAACATAATGTCTCCTCCTCATTAGGCCTTTAACTGTCCCCAAGGCCGTCATGTTCGTAACAGCTGGTGGTTGATCTGTAGAAAAACGCTTTAAAACAACTTGAGTGACCATACAGGAAAAACACTTTCTTTCGCTGGGCGACATGACATGAATCACAACAAGGAAGAAACGAGATTATCATTTTTTCCTGTTGCTATTTTGGGCGACACTTCCTGATGCCGACGTCGGCCGTCACACTACAGGACTCAATGAGGACATTTTGGATGACGCTGGAGGAAGGCGGTGGTTTTTAATCACCTTAAAGACACACTGTGTCAGATGTCAGAGTGAACTATTTCAGTCAGCGTTCACTTTAACAGTACTGTATTGTCTGTGGAGATGTTTTCTATTGACTTACTGGTTCCTACCAAGTGAAAGTGCATTCTCATTTATGTTAGATAACTATTTTATCCAAAATTACAAAACCTATGTACATCTACAGATGAGATTTTTCAGAATAGTGTTTTTTGTCCTCTTTCAGCTGAAATTAGGGGTTTTTTTTGTTGGTGATAATTCCATGTTTATCAAAAAAGATCTGAGAGAGAAAATCTCTCTATTGACTGTTTTATTAAACCTTCTCAGCTTAAGTTAATCCAGCACCAGCAACAACTGCCTACTCTGCAAAGACAGGGGAAATGTAAAAATCTAAAAGAGTCACATTTAAAAGGCACAACAGCATCGACAGAGTTTTAGAAATGGAGTGATTTGCCTCCTGTCGGTTGTTGCATATGAAACTAATGCATCTCAGACGAATAAATCTGGGTTGCCGTGGCAACTGTGATAGGGAAATTTCATCTGCTTTTTATCTGTGATAGGCAGAATGGGCAATTTTCCCAGTTTTCATTCATTTTCAATGCTGGAAAGGTTAAATATTTCAAAATATTATAGGTAACATTAATAAAAGGTTGGCGTCATATAATTTTTTTTTTCCATAATAAAATTTGTAAGCTTGTTCTTGTCACCACAAATACTATAGTTTGGGAAGAAGAGGAAAAAGAAAATCTAGCAATCTTGAATATTGCAGCTTTAATCTAAATTGTAAAAGTAGAGGATTGGATTAACTGTCCAATTGATTTAACAGGTAATGTTACCTTTCATTTTTCCATAAGCTTAACCTGCATAAACTCTAAACTCTATGAGGTAAAGCTTTGACATTGGAAACATTGTAACCGTCAATAAAGCCTGTCGATCAACTTGAGGTGAATTGCGTTTTTCAGGACGGGTATTTTCTTTCTTTCTTTTTTTTCCTCCACACAGCAGACATACTTTGTAGCCCTGTCGCCTGTCAGTTCACCAGCATGTGCAGCAGCAGGACACTGAACCTGGCTCACCGTAATGGAATGCGACTCTTTATTAATGCGAGTCGTTACATCTGCGAGTTTCCTGTTACGACTTGTCAGTGTGTGTGTGTGTGTGTGTGTGTGTGTGTGTGTCTGCAGCTGAGAAGGTCTGACATTATAGTCCACAGGCCGTGAATGAGGCTATTATTATTATTATTATTATTATTATTATTATTATTATTGGAGTCAAACAATTGACACTGCTGATTCAGTTACATTTCTACAGCGTCAAAGACACAGAGGAAGCTTGTATTTGTGTATTCATCTCACAGATGTATGACTCTAAACCAGGACATATAAAACCAACCATCTACACGGAGCAGAAAAATATGCCTGCAGTATTTCATATCATCTCACTGCACCCACATGCCTGTGGTGGGACATATACTGTAGCAGAGTGGTCAGGTACACAAATTAATATTTTCTTACTGCAAACTATACTTTCCCCCCCCCCCTCCCCCCCCCCCCCCCCCCCCCCCCCCCCCCCCCCCCACCCTCCCTCAACCCCCCCCACCCCCTCTC
>JAFBJR010000429.1:6078700-6123755 GCA_016785285.1 Brachirus orientalis | reverse complement strand
CCAACTCTCCCCCCCCCCCCCCCCCCCCCCCGAACCCTGGCAGTAAAATCCTGCACCACTTTTGTTTAAAACTATATTTCATCTTTTCCCAGACTCACTACCTGCCCCTTAAACTTACTCTTTCCTCTCTGTCTCTGCCGTTTTCCCATTCCACGCAGCAAAGACTTGTAAATCAAGTTGAAACATAGCTCTGCGTGTGTGTGTGTGTGTGTGTGTGTTATATACTGTATGTTGCCCAACTGCTGCCAAAAAATGTGTCTCAACTGACCCACTACCTCCCTATACTGTACGTCTGCCTATAGGAGGAGGAAGAGCAGAGTAGAGTGTGTGTGTGTGTGTGTGTGTGTGTGTGTGTGTGTGTGTGTGTGTGTGTGGCTGATATTCCTTACGTTGTGGGGACCTAAATCTGTCTCCACAGTCACATCACGGGGACTTGTCTTCCTTATGGGGACAAAAATCAAGTCCCCATAATGTAAATGACTCCATTTTAAGGCGAAGACATGTTTTAAAGTTAGGCTGAGGTTAGGGTTAGGTTAAGGTTAGGGTCAGGGTTAGGGTTAGGGCACTAGTAATTATGGTTAAGGTTAGAGTAAGTCTCCAGGAAATGAATGGAAGTCAATGCAATGTCCTCTGAAGTCATGGGAACCAGTGTGTGTGTGTGTGTGTGTGTGTGTGTGTGTGTGTGTGTGTGGGATTAAGTCGGTGCTATCTGTCCGGGTCATGCGGGTTGAAGGAACATATCCTGAACGCTTATCTCAAGTGGTGCAGGGAGAAAAACTAACCGCGCTGTGACTGTGTGTGTGTGTGTGTGTGTGTGTGTTCACTGCTGCGTCTTAGTGTCTGATTTCTCTTCTCCACTTTTTGTTTGGAAGGAGGAAACAAAGACGGAAAGAAAGAAGGTTTTGTATGTGATTATACGGGTTACAGTTGACCGCCATTGTGAACGAGAGAATGGCAGAGAAGAAGGGAGAAAGACAGGAAGGTGTGACGGAAGACAGGAAGTGTATTTAACTTATTGTCTGAGTTTTTGTTTTGATTGACAGATAATCATCGTAGCAGTTTGTCACATGGGTTATGATGAAAGAGGCATTGCATTGCAAAAGAGAGGAAGGAGGGAAGGAAAAAAAAGGAAAGAAAGATACAAAGACAAAAACACACAAAGTGAGAAGCAATGAAAGATACAAAAAGGAAAATATGAAGGAAAGGAAGAAAGACACCAAAAGAAAGAAAGGAAAGAGAATAATAAAGGAGAAAGAAAGAAAGAAAGAAAGAGAGAGAGATATAGAAAGAAAGAAAGATACAAAAGAAAGACAAGAAAGAATGAAAGATACAAAAGGAAAAAAGGAAAGAATGAAAGATACAGAAAGGGAGAAATGAAGGAAAGAGAGTGAAAGATAAAAAGAAGAAATGAATCCACCTCATCAAACATCAGAAAAGTTAAATTTGACCCAAAATAATCAATAAAATCTCAGTGAAACTGAAGTCTGTGGTTTAGATTTTACTGCTTGACCGGCAAAATCAAAATGACCGAACAACTTATGATTAATATATTTCTTTTAATCACATTTTACGTCTCATACTTCCGTCCAAGTGTCAGGAGAGTCACTGTCTCTGTGACTCAGTATAAATTTAGTCCAGTGAGGGGGGGGGAAGCAGCAGAAAACACTTGTGAAGTGAGCTCGATATTACATCAACACTGCTCACAGCTTCTGTGTTCAAACCAATTTAACCCAACACTTGTGTTTCTGACTTCTTTTTGAACAAACTGTGTGTGTGTGAGGGGAGAAAGTGTCAAAAGAGCCGCCATATTTAGGCCAGACTGGCACACAGCGAAGACGCAGGCTGGCTGTTGCTTTTCACACTTCGCACCGACTCTTTTTACCATCTGCCCTTCGTCTTTGTCTCCGCGTGTGTCTCGTTTTTCTCTGCCCTTCTTCTCGCCTCTCCTCCCGGCTGATACTGACTGGTTTAAAAAAAAACAAAAAATCTCCCGACGCCTCGTTTCTCCTCTTAAAACGACCACATATCTCGCAGTTTGTGAATTACGGGCTGGTTTTCAAATCAAAATTGCAATTTAAAGGTGATATACAAAAGAAATCCATTACAGTGAGTCATCTAATCACCATGATGTGTCACGAGGGACTGAGGAAACGTGTTAAATTGAAGCTTCACTGATAACAGCCATGTAGTTAGTAGCACTTCAATTCACGGCTGCTGAGCATTGGAAACACTGGGGTAAAAAGCCTCAGTATCCCTCTCAAAAATGTCTTAACCAGAGTAGAAATAAGATGGATTATATACGTAAAAATATAGATGACTGAAAAATAAGAGGAAGACAGACGTGACATGTGAGTGTGGGAACTTTTCTCCCAGACAGGTAGGTAAAACAAGGAACTTTAGCCAAGGTTAGCTAATGTTTTCCCTCTTTTTCTCTGTCTGTAAAAATTTAATGTAGACAATGTACATTTTTTGTCACCATGTTGTCACCTCCCACTTTCACTTTCAAGATATATTTTTCACTAACAGGCAAAAATTACATTATTTTATTATTTTCCTGTACAATATTATCACATTTAAGTCATGATACTATATTATCACTCACTCACTTAATCCCAGCTGACACAGGGCAAAAGACGGGGTGCACCCTGGACAGGTTGCCAGTCCATCGCAGGGACACGCATAGAGGCAAACAACCAGCAATTCAGAGTGTCCAGTTGGCCTAATCACCAAATCTACATGTTTTTGGACCCAGAGAAAACCCATACACACATGGGGAGAACATGTAAACTCCATACAGAAAGACACGGGTCATGAACCCGGGTCTTCTTGCTGCAAATGCAAGAGCGCTAACCACTACACCAACCGTGTGGCCCTTGTGCCATCATATATCGCGATATACCATCACAACAGCACTTGGCAGCACTTCTGTTTTAATGGTAATCCACAAAAAAGATTGTTTATTCAAAACATCGATACTTGGTGTCCCAAAAGTGACATATCACCCCACAAAATACTGCACTATCTCACTGTATTGTTGATTCCTCTTGGTTACTTAACTGCTTATTTTAACTATATTTGGTTAATGTAAAATGCACTTATTTTTTTTTACTTATTAGTGTAATTAAATGCTAATGTTAATACAAAAACGAGTTACTTTATAATTTATGCTGTGTAAATAGCATTTTGTGAGACTATGTGTGGCATAAAGGGATGTGGAATAAGATGGGGAACAATATAAGGCCCTGCTGGTTTCCTCGATGTATTTATTTTTTAAAAAACATCCCAATCAGATATTTTACGTAAATCATTTACTCCTGCAATAAATGCTATTCTAGGCCCTAAAATGTTTTTTTTCCAGTTGAATTGTTTTACTGTTTTATTATCAGAAATGAAAGGTGGTGAGTGTGAGAGAGTGTGAGTGTAACAGAAAAACTGTCTGAGCAAAACAGACAATCTTTCTCATGGTCCGCTGGTATATTTAGACGAGACGCAGAAACACAGAAACCCACAGTGACTCACGCAGATTACAGACGCACACATACACTCATCCATTCATACAGCAAATACAGTAAATCAAAACGTCAGCGTCATCAAACCCAGACAGACGCACGCGTTTGTCACGTCGTCTCTCGCTACCTGTTTCTGTCTGGCCCACGGCCACAAACAGGAAGTGACCGCTGACAGGTGTGAGCAGCCGGCCCTGACACTGTAGTCACTACAATCACAAAAGTCTCGGCCTGATGAGTTCAGCTGGAAATTCAGTTTAGCAAGCAATTAAACACATTAAAGTAACCTTAAGTTATCAATGAAAGAAGCAACCATAATGACCAGTGTTGTGAAATGACACATTAACAGTAAATCTTAGCAGTGGATTTAAATCATATAGGAATTTTAACATCAAAAAGTTTTTACTTACTTATTTAGAGCAGGGCTTCTATAAAGCTTTTTTTTGTATTTTTTTTTTCTTGTATTATGCTTTTCATACAATTTTCTTTTATTTCATTTATTACATATAATCTTTATACACACTAGAATTTATATTTGACTTTAAATGTCCTTATCTTTATCTGATAACTTTTTCTAATTTCCCAGAGGGAACCTCCCAAGGGATCAATAAAGTTCTCTGAATCTGAGTCTGAATCTCCCAAATCCACATGTCCAATTTAATGTAAAAACAACTTTCTTTTAAAAACATGTTTTATGTTGAAATCTGCACTCCTGTGTTTATGTTTTTATACTCACTCTCATCATACACTAGAGAAAAACTTTGTATAAACTTAAACATGACATAAATTCATGACTCGGGACAAATAGAGTTCGTATCTGCACTCAATTAAATCAATTAACAGCTTTTTTGGAGCTTTAACTATATATGAGCTACAAATGTAGATTACAACTGAAATGGAGAGTACGATGCTCATGAAGGGAAGTGAGTTAGTTCAACCAGCTCGTTTAATTTAATAAAAGTGTATAAAACTGCAAATAAACATCAGATGGAGCCGTCAGAGTGTTTATGTAATTTGTGTAATTAGCAGTTGTTGTTGCTTTTTTTCAGCCTCTGCCTCCTATAATACTAATATTAAGCGACGACTTACATGTGTGTGTGTGTGTGTGTGGCCGATGTGTATGTTCAACTGTGCACTTACATGTGTATTTACCTCATTAGCGCTGGCGGGATCGGCGGCTAACGCGGCGTTAGCATGTTCCCCACACACAAACCCAGATACAGCGCTGCGCTGGAGTCGCCCCCTGCCTGACACCAGTGCCCCAACAACCCCCCTCTCCCCCCCCCTCTGCTGTGGCCAGGTTTGTTCTGCTAATTAACCCTGTTAAACTAAACGGGCGCTGGGTCAGTGTGTGTGTGTGTGTGTGTGTGTGTGTGTGTGTGTGTGTGCGTGCGTGTGTGTGTGGGGGGGGGGGGGCTATAACTGGCTAACCCTAGCAGATGAGCATTCACCCCATTCGCAGCAGCCACTTTTTTTTTTTTTTTTTTTCTTGTTCTGGCAGTCTGCCCTCTGACTTGGCAGACGCACAATTGCGAAGGCTTCTGGTGTGCACGTGTGTGCACGTGTGTGTGTGATTTTTGCGGGATTGCACAGGGGATGGAGGATTATAGATGTTGAACATACACACGCAAATGAGCACAGGGCCTAACTGGTGTGTGTGTGTGTGCGTGTGTGTGCGTGTGTGTTGTAATAAAGCCAGCAATGTTTTACTGGCCTGCTGACACACTGCATAAAAAAGATCAGTGGGCCAAATCCATTAGTTGTATAATTGCATTACATGGTAAATATTCCTAAAAGGTCAACATCTCCATTTGAAACATCACCACCACCACCATCATCATCATCACAGAGCGCCGCAGTAGAAACAGTGTGGGTTTCTTTCTCTTTATAATTGAAGCTAGTGGGCATGAAATATCACTTCTGGGCATCGATTATCGTAAAAAAATTCCAAGTATCTCTGAATGAGCCAGGAGCCTGCTCACGCATGCGGCCTGTGGTGGTTCCCCACATGAATGACAGCATCACACGATGTCACTTTGCGTTTTGAAAAGTCACAAAACACTTCTGCAGCGTCCAGTTCCTGTCCTGTTTTTATTTTCAAACACGCTCCAGTACGGCCACTTATTCTGCTCATTAGAGTCTTCCCACACAGCTCAACTAAAGCTGATCACTAAAATAAAGGTCAACTATTTTGATAATCAAATTAACATGGTTGAAGTGTTTTTCTTTGTCACTAATTAAAACAAGTTCTCTGACTTTTCAGCTTCTTAACTGTGAATATTTGATGTTTTATTTGCTGCGAATAAATAAATAAATTACAACTCAAGGTTTTTTTTAGACAAAAAAGACATTTGGAGCAAACTTTTAATCAAAAAAAAAAAATAATAATGAAGATAATAATCTTTAATTGCAGCTCTGAACTCAACTGTAATACATCAACATATGTGTATACATTAACCTAAGAGTTTTTTAAAGGCTCATGGCACTTTGAGGAAATGAGAGTTGAAATGATAGTAATTTCCTGGTTATGACTGTGGTCACACCTGGTCATGGTTTTTGATTTATTTAACCTTTATTTAACAAAGAAAGTCCCTTCTTTTACAAGAGACGTGAGAGGGGACATTTTGTGAACAAGTGTGTTTATCCATGTGTAACTTTTGTAAAAAAAAAAGGAACAACGTGACACATGACATTCAGTGTCTCGGGGAAGAATCAACACTGAATCTTCTTGTCTCCGTCTCTGAAAAGTATTAAATAAAACCAAGAAATGATGCTGAAATGAAACTGTAAGATGGTTTACAGCCGGCCATTAACGAGCGTGATGGATGTTGGCACAAAACTTGAAATGGCTCCGTCTTAAACTGCTTTCACACTGTGTCCGGCCTTCAGAGCGGTGATTAAGACAAGTTGAGACAAGTTCTGGAGAAACCAGCTTCATCTGTATGTGAAGTCATTCTCTGTAATGCTACTGTGACTCAAACAGACTTAGGTTCGCATGTACATGAACGTACTTTAACATGACTTGTGATTGCGTCTCCCAAAGAAAACGACACATACTGCAGAGTTTAAACAGTTAGTTGAAGTGACAAAACAAAGTACGCAAAAATAAGCTCGGAAAGTTTCGTAAATTGCGTGTTTTTTGAGCGTACAGCTACTGTCCCAGGTGATATTCAAAGTTACAACTTAATTTTGTATCTGATGCCAATATAACTGCCCTGATTTTGCAAAATAACACGTCCTACACCCTTCTCTCGTTGATTTTACAATTATTTATGTGGTTTTCAGTGATTTTTCAGATCATTTTTTATTTACCGATATCGATTCCAGTGACTTTGATCAATACTGGGCTGATACTGAGTGTCTCATCGGCTCATCCCCAAATGTTTCTCATTAAAACTAGAGAAATATGTCATTTTAATCAAGATAATGGGGTGTTTAATTTGCTCACAATAGGAAAAAGACACATTCCTGCAGTAATTTAGCAGGAATGTGTAGCAGGAAAGGCACTGGATTGGCAAAATTGGGCAAAAAGTAAAGGAAGAAGAGGACGATCATCAAATCCAAGCAGTTTTTATCACCATCGTGACCTTTTTCAGTGCAAATATTCTTCCAAAAACTATTGATTAATACAGAGCTGCCATTTAAAACATGCAAAATACGTACAAAAATCTAATCTAATCTAATCTAATCTAATCTAAACATACTAAGTATTGAGGACGCCTCTAATTATCAGCTGTTCTTTGAACTGTCAGCCAAAAATAGTAGAAAACCTTGTCGACAGGTTACATGAGAAAACAAAGCATAAAAGAATCTCTGTGCTCGAAAAATCCTTAACCTGGAGCTTGACGTTGTTATTTTTTTAAAGGTGATCCATTTGCTTGTCTGATATTTAAAATAAAGTTTATTATTTATGCAGATTAAAGCCCTATTTTATGCTTCAATATCAAGGTTTTGATGCTTTTTAACGTTATATTCCAACAGGAACAGGAAGTTTGTAAACCACTCACTCTCCCACACCAAAGTCCATAGAGAAAATCAGTGATTTTATCTCACAGCACACAAGAGTTGCTGATCATCTGCTGCCTCTATTAGTAAGTTCAAATTTCTTATTTTGTGACTTCTGCGTTAAAAATCCTTTGTTCAAGTTTACACAATTGACACAAACTGACCACAAGGGGCAGCAGTAGAGCAGCAGCTCCTGTGTCCCAACAAGCTAAAATCATTGATTTTCTCTATGGACTTTGGTGTGGCAGACTTCAGTCTCCTTTTGGAAAAGTCTGTCTAACAATGAGATTAAGACGTGAACGTACTGGTTTTCACGGCTGGTTGTCAGCAGCAGCAGCAGGGGGCGCTCACAGTCTGGTCAGCTCATGCAGTGTGTCAGTAGTTTCTCATACTTAAAAACTTAAAAAAAAAAAAAACATCCCTTTTTAAGTTATCAGATAAAGAAGCTAATGAAATGTTAGCAGCAGTTAGAACAGGGCCAGTATCTGGTACCGTTGTGTCACCATTGACGGAAAGTGGAGGAAAATGTGGAAAGAAAAAAAAAAAAAATGGGATCACACAAAGGCAGCAAAGATGGCAGAACATGCTGCACACAAACACAAACGCGTACACTCTGCCTCCAGGCTATTGTCCTCCACATTTAGGTCAGGCTGCACCTAACAGCTTCTCTCTCTCTCACACACACACACATGCACACGCACACACACATGCACACTCCCCAGGAGGCTCTCCTCACCTGCAAAGAGGCCAGTTTGGACACAGTGTCAAAGATTAAACCTGTGTTTTATCTCAGGGAGGGAGACTGCTTGGGGACAATGTGTGTATGTGTGTGTGTGTGTTTTCACTCAGTCCTTTAAACCAGAGGGCAGAGGGTCACCAGAGAATACACTTATTTTTATACACACACACACACATGCACAGCTGCCCCTCTCTGTGTGTGTGTGCGGTCAAGTAGAAAGGTGGATCTGTGTCAGGTAGCAAGGGTATTTACTGTTACTGAGACAAACAGGCCAAGAAAACACACAGACATGGGAGAGAGAGACAGAAAGAGAGAGAGAGAGGGAGAATGCAACAACAAAAAACAAGAGCAGCCCGAGACAAAAATCAAAGGTGAAGGAGAAAAATATGTTTTGAAGGCATCAGCAGTCGAAGGAACGCAACCGTGTGCAACGTCAGCCATGCAAACACACACGTGTGTGTACTCACACACACACTCACACACACACACACACAGGGGGGCGGGGGGGGAGCATTTTGTTGAAAAGACTCGAAACAAAGCTGAGTTGTTTCTGTGCAAACCACAAATAAGACATCAGGCCTGTGCACTCTGCAGGTACGTCAGGAGAAAAAAATGCAAATTAAAGACTGCACATGTTCGCGCACACACACATGCGCACGCACACACACGCACACATGCACATGTACTTGCTCATAAAACCTCCTTAGCTACCCCTGAATTTTCTGTATTACATTAGCATTTCCTGCTTTTACTTATCCCCTGTTGAGACACAGTCCTTTATATGTGTGTGTGTGTGTGTGTGTGTGTGTGTGTGTGTGTGCAGGTCTGTAGTAGGTTATGAGGACAAATTTTATTCAACCCTGTCTCTGTGAGGACATTTTGACTTTTCCTCACAACTTTAAAGTACATTGAAGAATAAGGCTAAGGGACAATGGAATTTATTACATCTATGAGTGTCCCCAATAAGATTACTGTAAAGTGTGTGTGTGTGTGTGTGTGTACTTGTATTTATGTCTATGTGAGATCCAAAAAACTTACAAACATATCTTTGTGGAGACATTTTATCTGGGTCCCACATCTTTAAAGGGCTTTTTCAGGGTTAAGACTTGATTTTAGGGTTAGAATTTGGTTTAGAGGTTAACGTTAGGGTTAGGGTTAGGCACTTAGTTGTAATGGTTAAGGGGGCTTGTGCCAATCATGTGTCCTCACTAATATATAAAAACAAGTTTGAGAGAGTTGCCACATCAAAAACTGCTACGTTTTGCGACCCAGACTTTTTAAAAACTGACATGAATTAAGTCAGCTCTGTCTCTGCATCCACACTGACCCGTCTGAACATAAACTTCATCTTTATTGTCATGTTTCCTGGAGACAAAAAAGGGAGTCCACAGAAGGGTTTTCTTTGTTCACAGCTGATATACAACAAATTCCAAAGAGCATACAAGCAACTGCATCAGAATCTACATATTAAAATCTGTTTTGCTCGTCCAGACAAAAACACAGCTGAGAAGAGTTCGGCTGAGTCTTTAAACTTGTCCATCCTTAAAGTTTGAAAACGTCGTGCCCATGTGAACAGCAGACGTAAACGCAGCAGAGTAGACGCAATGTGTTTTTAAAGAAAACTGGAGTGCAGTGTAGCCGGAGTCAGACGTGCTTGTGTGTGTTTGTCTCCGAAACACAAAAGTCCTGCATGGCTCACACACCCAGCAGCTACACTGACACACACACACACTCATTTATCATTCCTAACTGGTTCCATCACATCTAAACCAGTAGAAGGAACACAGTCGTTCCCCTCGGTGACTGCTCTGGTGTGCAGAGCTGCACAAACTCCAAAACCTCACTCTTCTGAACACGTGTTCGTGTGTCCCCTGAAACGAGAAGGTCATGGGTCACAATCCTCGTGTTTTCTCCGAGTGATAATCTACATCTGTGTGTGATTATCTTTGTTTATCAGTCAAGGAATAACCTGCGTGTTCTGAGGGAAATCTCTTTTATCTGCAGTCACAGACCTTCACAGAGCGATTGATAAAGACAAACTGTGGACAAGGGTGTTCCTCTGTGACTGGGGAAGCAGATTAATAGGACACAGGGAGTGAGAGAGGTTGTAAAAAAAAATACTTTCAAGGTTTGGAGACCAGAATAAACTGATTTTAGCCACTATTTCTGTTAGACAGTTATACTGTTAGACAGTCTTTTCTCTATGGAAATCCACATTTGTTTTGCTTTGTGCCTCCCACACCAATGTCCATTTAGAAATTTGGCAGTTTTACAACACAGTGCACAAGAATTGTTCATCCACTTCTGCCTTTGTTAGGACATTAAAATATCTGAGTTTGAGATTTTGGCATTGGAAATATTGTGTTTGGATTTACCTTAGTGACACAAATTCACCAAACAAGGCAGCAGAAGACCAGCAGCTTCTGTGGCCCTGCATGCTAAAAATGATGGTTTTCTCTATGGGATTTGGTGTGAGAGGTTTACAGAGAGACAAAAACAAAAACTTCAGTTTCTTTTTGAGAAAAGCTTTCTAACAGTAAGATAAAGCAAGAAACATATTCTTAAGATTGCATACACTTCAGCAGGTGTTGATTTTATGAGATAAGCCTTTTTTAAGTGGCTAAAATCTTTTTTTTTTTCTTCCCCCCCCCCATATTTTCATGTTTTCTGTGGGTTTTAGGCATAGGAAGCATGTACAATACAGTCACCGCTGACAACTCTATGTGTCATTATATTATACAAAAAAAAAAACTGAACCGTCCCTATTGGATGTCACCATGTGATCTGATTCACTGACCAGGAAAAAAAGAAAAAGGAAAATTCTGACAAACATTTATAATGTGAAAACTGACTCAGACACAATGGAAAGACATTGAAAATAACACAATTCCACTAAAAGTTTGATTCATATTTAATGTGTGAAGTATGTCAAAGGAAAATAATTAAACAAATGTCTTTAAAAAAGACAGGGTTAGGGTTAAGACAGCTTTTATCGTGAACGTGCTGTGGAAACAGAGGGAAGTTATGTCTCTATACAAGGCCCTTCTTGTTTATGGCTTACTTTTCTTGTTGTTTATTTATTTATTTATGTATCTATGCTCTCCTGCCACACGGCCGGGGCGGGCAGGCGCGGGGTGGGGAGAGGAGTGAGGGGACCACAGGTGCTCGGGTGAATCCGATGGACATCCGCAATTTATCATTCATACGCCGGTGACGGCGGGCCAGGCCGGAATATGGCACAGTAAACACAAACCATAGATCATTCACAGACACAGACACACACACAGACAAGCAGCAGCAGCAGCATGCAGATAAACACACACACACACACACACACACACACCTCGAATGCATATTTGAAGACAGATGCTTTTATGTGAACACGGAGCTGGACGCGGGTCACATCACAACATGCCTCTTTCAGCGCCGCGTAGATATCTCTTTCTTTGCGTCTCTTTATTCCACTTTATCTTTGTCTCTCTTTGGGAAGCTTGTCTCCCTCCTTCACTTCGACCATTTTTTATTGTTATTTTTTATACAGAGTGTGTGTGTGTGTGTGTGTGTGTGTGTATTTGTGGCAGAATAGACACTTTAACATGTCCCAGTGCCTTCGTCACATTCATGAAAAGTTGTTTCTTTACTGCCACGAAGAGCCAACTTTTATTTCTCCTAAATATTAGGGCCGAGCAATTTGGGGTAAAGTATCTTTGCTTGTAATTGGAGGGTTGCCAGTTCAAATCCCAACAGATTAAGGGCATCTTCCCTGGTCAGAAGGGCCCTGGATAAAAATTTCAATTTATTCAGTTCTTTATTCACTTTGTAAAAGAATTAACACTCAGAACATGAATGTATCACCGTTCATCCTTTCACAAAGATAAACGTGTACTGTAGGAGCATCATTTTTAAAAAATGATGCCTGAACTGTTTTGTTTCACATTTAGATTTTAAAATGATCAACAGTCCAGCCGTTCTTAACAATTCCACCTTTTTTGTTGCCTCAGATGTTTTTCCTCCTTGTATCATCTGGGCACATTAACATAAACCACCTGGATTCAAACTTTTTCTTTTTTTTTTTATTTATTCTCCTATTTTCCCACAGGTATAAATAGCCCAACAGACGACAGAAACCAAAACGCCCCGTGCCTCCAAACTTTTTTAATCCAGGCTTTAGACGGATCTATCTCAGTGGGACATCACTGCTGGCCTGCATCTGGCAGAGCGAGCTGGGAGCTGATTTCTGTGTTTACATAAGATTAGAGCGGAGGGAGAAAAGATGCCTGTGCGGTTGCTCCGAGCCAAGTAGCTCTCATTTCTAATGCAGCGAATATGGGCTGACTGAGGAGACGGATCGCCAACGGTAGGAACAGGAAGTTTACACCACTGTGAAGCCCTGAGGCTGTGTGTGTGTGTGTTTGTATGATGCCTTTTAAATAAGCTGATACCTCAGTGAAGTGATGAGTCCTATTCATTTTCTGTGTCCAGATGTCAATCAGACCTAATCTGCATCCACTTCACAAAGACTGGGTTGGGAGCCACAGATTTTGGTAGGGTTTGATGAATTTTTTTTTTAATAAATATTTATATGTTATAAATAATATGTATAAAAAGTTTCAATCTAACATTCCACACGTGCGTTCTCTATCTCACATTCTGTTTATCACATATGAACTTTACGTCATGCGGCACCATTTACGACCTCTTTGAAAGCACAGAAAGTTTGACCAAGCCTTTAGACCAGTGGTTCTCAAACTTTTTATACCAAGAATCACCTTAGAAAATATTGAGAATATTGAGCTCTCGAAGTAACACCATTATCACCATGTTAAAATACAGTGGGGTAAATAGGCCGAGCAAAGTCAGACACGGACAGAGAACAAAATTCTTGTCCCAAAAATCCCTTTCCTTGAAGTCTAATTCGTCAGCAGATGATTTAAATGATATGTTCAGATCTTGCTCCTGGTCTGAATCACAAGCCGGACTATGGATGCGAATCCTGGTGGTGAAAACACGGCAGTGTCGTTGTAAAGAAGCATGATTTCTAGGAGAACATTGTTGCATGAGTTGAAGTGCAAACTGCAACTGCGTTGCTTAGACGTCTTTACGTTTTGATCGCGAAATAAGACACAGTGTGAAGACGAGCTGCTCAACACGGCTGTGGGAGCGAAACTTTACATGCTAACACGCACAGAGAAAAGTCCAAAACACACCGTTCCTCTAACGACGACTGATCTGTCGTTGTTCCCACACAACTACACTGTATTTTTGATTATGTTTTGAACAGAACTGTACTTTACCTAAAAGTATGATTCTTTTTTGATATATCGTCAATAATGACACTGTATTTTAAGTGAAATTCTGCTTAAACCTCTCATTGGATATGTAAAGTGCAAATTGTTTGTGTAATTTTGGTTCAGAAAATACATTTCCTTTTGCATATGTAGCTTAATTTTGTAGAAAGGTGATTTTTTTTAGGAGACCTGGTTGATAGTTTGATACAAAAGATGAATGATCGGACAGGATATTTGTAGAGTTCTGGATGTCTATGACTTTTAAATTAAATTAAATCACCATGTGGAGAAAATTCATATTCATAGAGAAAGTGAAATCATACCAGCGTAGAAGATGGGGCCATGTTTGTTTTTGTTTTTAGTTTGAATGCATGCAGCAAACAATATCAAATATAAAACACTTGCTGACCGACTGGACATTTTATGGCTCGTTTCCTGCTTTTTTGCTTTCACCACTCTCACTTTTGACACGTGACCTTTGGTCCTGGCTGCAGAGCGTCTTGTATGACATGACAAGCACATGCTTTAACACACAGGCGGGCAGATCATGTAAAGGTCGGATGTTGGCATGTGCGTCCATGCCAACATCCTCAACACAAGAGACATGGACTGTTTATCAGTCTCAATCAAAGCAGCGATAAGATCCGTGTTTATTGTCGTTATGATGTTAAATCTGAGTTAATTTATAAGTGAAAGGCAAATGACAGTATGCATGTTTACGTGAGTCATTCACTGTGTTGTTCTCTTTGTAATTCTGTGTTGTGTTGTTCTGTTAGGACAATAATTATTACTGTATTCTAATTTATTATGATTATTACTGTATTCTAATTTATTATGATCATAATTAAATTATGTGTGTATATCTCGCTTTTTTACATTGAACTAAAACTTGAATTCTGTTCTGTTGTGATTCTGATTTATTCCCTGTCCAAAACAATAAAAATAACATCCCTAAGTTTCTATATATTAGTTGTTTATTATAGATTTGATGTTTTTTCATGCAGGGAGCCACTCATTATGAAAAGAAAACCCTGCATTTTTACCGTCGAGGGTGCAGAAAGTTAAATGGCTTATATAAAAAAAATAACCATTGAATCACAGAAATTACAAAAAGATACTGATCTGAGAGGAAAAGCCTTAAACGGGCAGGACTCAAAGACACTTTAAAACAAAAAGTTATATATTGGACCCACTTTTAAAGATGGTAATCTGGTCATGATCACATGATACATGGCTTTTTAAAAAAAAAAAAAAAAAAAGAAGAAGGAAAAAAAAACAGTTTTGGGACCCCACTGAAATCTCCCACGATCCATCTGTGGGTCCCGACCCAGTCTTTGAGAATCCTTGCTTTAAAACAGCAGCATGCAAAGCACTGATCGCAAAAATCAAGTGGGAGACAGTTGTGACAGCTCCTGAACTCACACACACTGCAGTTCAAACGTGTGAGAGTGCCCTTCAGCAAGGCATCAGACTCAGGGAACCTGCCCAGCAGCAGCAGCAGCAGCAGCAGTGAAGATTTACAGCGAGTGTGTTCCTCCCTCCTGCTGCTCCTGCCGCACCTCCTGACCTCGGCCGTTGCTGTAAATAAAACTGTGCTTCTGCACTGTCGACTCGCGCTCACTTCCACAAGCAACACTTTCACAAAGGTTAGAAATATGTATATTTTACTTCCTCCCTCTCTCTGTGTGTTTTGTATCTCTGTCTGTCTTTCATTGTGCTGCTGCTGCTGCTGCTGCTGCTTTCTTTCTTTCTCTCTCCCTCTCTGCTCCTGGAAGCGAAGGTCTCGTCAGGTCAGCAGCATCAGTGGAAATCTGCTGTAATTTATCTTCGGTTTTTTTTTTCTCTCGGTTTTTCTTTTTCTTTACTTCTTTTTTGGACGGTGTGTTTTTTGTTTTTTTTTTCCTCTTCTTTAAATTTTATTTTACACCTTCTTTAAGCCTGCGTGACACATGATGTTCCATGCCAGCAAACCAGTCAGAACTGGTCCAGCTGAAAAGTGTGTGTGTTCTTGTACTTGCTGCAGAGTGAGGACCAAAATTCGTATAATTCCTACAAAGTGAGGACATTTTGGCCGATCCTCACTTTATTTCACCCCTTAAAATTGCTTTTTCAGGGTTAAGACCTGGTTTTTGGGTTAGGGTTAGAATTGGGTTTAGGTTAGGGTTAGGCATCTAGTTGTGATGGTTAAGGTTAGGGTAAGGGGCTAGAGAATGTGTTATGTCTATGAGGGTCCTCACTCTGATAGAAGCGCAAACACATGTGTGTGTGTGTGTGTGTTCACTGCTGCGTCTTAGTGTCTGCTTATGGGGACAAAAATTCCTCTTAATGTAAATTATTACAGTTTAAGGTGAAGACATGTTAGGGTTAAGGTTAGGGTCAGGGCACTAGTAATTATGGTTAAAGTTAGAGTAAGTGAATGCAGTGTCCTCTGTAGTCATGGAAACCTTTGTGTGTGTGTGTGTGTGTGTGTGTGTGTGTGTGTGTGTGTGTGTGTGTGTTCAGCCCCCACGTCCACAGACACAGACCTATGAAACCCGTGTCGTCAAACAGTTGAACGTCAGCCAAGTTCATCTGTTACTGGACAGACACCACCAGGGCCCAGCCTTTCCTACCTCGCTCTACCCTCCCTCACAACCCACCCCGGGGCCCCCCTTCTCCTTTTTGTCCAAATGGCCCTCCTCCCCGTCTTTCAACACCTCGCTGTGTTGCAGATTACGACCTGCAGTTCCCCCGTACATCAAACATTAACAGTGTGCGTGTGCGTGTACATGCGTGTGCTACTGTACAGCCCCGAACATGTTAAAACACATCTGACTCAGGACAGCAAACTGCAGCACAGGAAAGATTCTTCCTTTCTATCTTCAGCTGTTAACTTTCTTATTTTTACCCCTCTTAAGGTCTTTCCAGGTGCTTAAAAACTGGGCGTAATCCATACCAGTGATTCACAAAAATAAAATTTTACATTTTAAAATTGATGTGTTTACAGTCTGTCATTTCCTTTCTTTCTTACGATTCCAAATGAACATTTCTTTTCAAACGGTAAACTGTTAAACCAAGGGGATATTCTTCATCAAAAGTTCATAAAAAATGTATTTAAAGGTACTCCAAAATGTAGAACTAAGGAGTTGTTCATAACTGAACACAGCTGACCTAATTCTACTCTTAGTCGAGCAGATAGAAGACGAGAATAAACCCTGACTCTGTTCTCTGACCCCTGACCTCTGACCTTGTTAAGTGTGCATTTCCTTTTAAATCACACTGAGGAGAACGTTGTCGTTTCTGCTTCAGTTAAATTATTTTTCAGTGGTAACAGTCGTGAAGATTTGACAAACTCACGAGGCTGAAGGCCTTCACACTTCAGCCTTAAATAGAAGCAGGAAAGCTTTTTTAAAAACTGTATTCATTACCCTTTACCTGTTTTATTTCCATATTCTTGCACTTGCAGTAAAACATGTGATAAATCAGCATCATAATGATGAATTTGCTCAGCGGAAACAGGCGGCGTGGGTGAATTTATCTCAGCAACATTATCAGTCGACTGACCACACACACCTGTAATACTTTAAATTACGCGCGCACTCACATAATGCCACCCCCACCCCCACCCCCCCAAAAAACATTACATTTTAATGGTTCTTTATCCATTTTAAGGAGATAAATTATCCATTAGATTTCATCATATCTTTCTGGGGCAATTACAACAAGAAAATGATAGCGGGCACCCGATCAATTATGCATGCCCTTGGCCAAAGACCAAGCACTGAGCAGGAGGAGAGGGCATGTACATACACACACACACACATTACACACACGAAGAAGAAGAAGAGGAAGAAGAGGAGGTGGGGGGGAGGGGGGCTCTCATAGATGTGGCCCATCAGTTCATCTTACTGCCGAAAAAGTTCATACGCTTAATAATTTAGCTGCGCTCTGGATACAGTTTCCCAGTTGAATATTAACAACTTTGAAGTGAGTAACAGCAGCCAGAGGTGTGTGTGTGTGTGTGTGTGTGTGTGCACGTGTGTGTGTGTGTGTGTTTTTGTACTTGCTGCAGAGTGAGGACCAAAACACCTACAAAGTGAGGACATTTTGGCTGGTCCTCACTTTTTTTCCACTGCTTAAAATGGCTTTTTCAGGGTTAAGACCTGGTTTTAGGGTTAGGGTTAGAATTGGGTTTAGGTTAGGGTTAGGCATCTGATGATTAAGGTTAGGGACTAGAGAATGTATTATGTCTATGAGGGTCCTCACTTTGATAGAAGCGCAAACGTGTGTGTGTGTGTGTGTGTGTGTGTATTTGTAGGGAGGGTAAAGGAGACCTGAGGAAACAGGCCCCGTGAGTCCCACAGGAGACAACCCTTCAAACACACACGTACACGCGCGCACACACACACACACACAAATGTTCCTTCCACCCGGCTGCGTCCATTACACCTCTATTTGTAACATTGCTCATTTCTGGGCAATTAAGAATTCCTTTTCATCGCCACCAAGGTTCACATATCTCGCTCACAGCACAACAAACAGGGAGGATGTGAGGGAAAAGACAAGTGTGTGTGTGTGTGTGCGTGTGTTTCTGTGTGTATGAGGATAAAAGTAACAAAGGCAGCTGCAGAACAAGACACAGATTGGAGCTTGTGTGTTATTGCCACTTTTCTCTCTCTTTGTTCTCCTGTTGTGTTTCCTAATTGTGCAGCCTTGTTGTTATTAGCCGAAGATTAATTTTATTATATCGACTTTCTTACTTTTTTTTTTTTTTTCTTTTCCTCTCCCTAAAAAAAGCCAAACAAACCAGGCCTCTGTACAAACGAGGCTCAAGGTGAATATTGATATGATTTTTTTTTTTTATTGTCCACAACTGGCACAAAGAGGGAGGAAAGGCTGCATTTTTCCTGCAGAGGAGACAACAATAGAGTTCATCCTCCTCCACCTCCGGACTTTTTCCTTTTTTTTTAAGGGAGTTTTCATCCCATGTTTACAGACAAAACTCACTTAGAAACGACAAATCACTGTCTCCAAAATGGCAGCCTCACATGGAGTTAGGGAGGGAAGAGGGAAAAGAGAGGTAGCTGACATCTGTTTGTTCAAGGAGAACGAGAAAGTGTGCGCGTGTTTGTGTGAATAGGCTGATGGAGGGAGAGAGGGAGAGGGAGAGCGATGGGCATTGAGAAATCATTTTATAACATGTCAAGACCAACATGTAGAGGACACAGCCAGATGGTCTGCATGTGTGTGTGTGTGTGTGTGCGTGTGTGTATGAGACAAGCAGTGTAATGAGTGAACAGACAAGACATCATGTAAATTAAATATGTCCAATCTCTGGCTCGGCTCTCAAGTCGTCACACAATTAAAGAAAGGAAAAAAAAAAATTGCAACTTTTCATTTATAAAGAGCAAACACACACATGTACACGCACACACACATGCACACACACACCCCTTGACACGCCGGGCTCTGACAAGCGTGGCTGATGTGCGCCTCCACGAATGCGCATGGTAATAGGCCAATCAAAAATGCAAAACAATTGGCAATTACTGTGAGGGCCTAATGGTCATTAGAATTTACAACTAGGTAATGAACTAAAGTCTGCCCACTGCATGCATATTCATAAAGCTGTGTGAGCTTTGAAGATTAAAGTAGCGCTTAAAATTCAAATGAGCCTCCCCAAATTATCGAGGAAAGTCAGTGCGGAGCTGCAGCCGATGGGGGAGTGTGTGTGTGTGTGTGTGTGAGATTTAATTTTCTCTTCTCATTTTTAAGAATTATTAAATAGTGAGTCCCTCAGCATCTGTGAACTAAACAGGCATAATTATGAGTTCAGGGTTAACAGTTTGACAGTGGCCGATATCTGTGACATCATTAGACAAAGTTTAGTGACGTTATGCTCCAAATCTGTGGCCCAAGAATGACTGCAAATCACACCAGAAAGCAGGTGCAGCAGCAAAATACTCAACATGAAGCCCTTCATCATGGTGCTGGGAGGCGTTAATTGCAAAAAAAAATGAGTCTGAATGACTTGAAAACAATTATTCTCCTATCATTTTGCAAAAAACTGTAATATCCTTATTACATATAATGGTCAATAAAACAAAAAGGGCCTTTAATTTTTAACTTTTCCCAGCGCTAACCCTAACACAGCTGACATTTTCTGTTTTCCCACCAAACTTAAGTGGCTTTTACTGAAATATACGTGTTTTTAAGATCATTTTCAAAAAGGTTAATTACAAAACAAAACGAAACCATCAAAGTTTTGTGATGACGTGATAGAACAGATGCTAACATGTCAGGAAAGTGATAAAAATCTGCTGCTACATAGAAACTGAACAAAAAATAAATTGATTTGGTTTTTGATCCCATCCTAATCTTCACGTTATTGACAATAGTTTATATATTTACAACATTTTCAACATAATTTTATCATTTTTATTTCAATCTGCTTGCCACTTATTCAGATTATAATCTTGCTGACAGTAAACCTTAACAATGTTCACATCCCATCTTATCATTTAAGTTGTTTCTCTATTTTTTTATCATTTAATTTATCATAATTTACCTTTAATTGGTACAGAAGCTGTGTTTCCCTCCTTTACCCTACCTCCCGCGCACACACACACACACACACACACACACAAACACACACGTGTGCACTGGTGTGTGTTTGTATGAACAAGGCGACACGCGACATGTGGTCAAATCTGTCAAATGTCATCTGTCATAAACAAAGAAACAAAGCCGTGTTTTTGGCTTTTGTGATGCTGCACTTTATACAGAAACTAGTAGGGTTTTTCTTTTTCTTTTTTTTTTTTTTTGGATTATTAATCCCTCAGGTGACTGATCTTCAAAGATGACAGAGGTTTAGTCCAAATCCCAGGTGAAACTGGATCTACATTCAAAAGAATTCAAATAAGTCTCGTTTTTGTAGATCATAAATGTGTAAATCCATAAATTACTCTAGTCTTTTTTTTTGTTTTCATATTTACGTATATAAACATGTATATATTAAGCGTATAGTTGGAGATTACATGGATTACGGGGATGTTTTTGTAGATGAGCTCAACTTCTTTTGGCTCAAAACCAGCTTTTAATTTAAAATGCAGAGAAAGAAAAAAGAATGGATGAATGAATGTAAGCTTCTGTGAGTCCACATAAAAGACTCATGTAGCATGTGTGTGTGTGTGAGAGAAAGAGTCTTTTATTTTGAAACACAGAAGCTCTAACTCCCTGTAGTAGTTAGTAGTAGTTGAGCCAAACAGGAAACATGAAACCAGAGGAAGAAGCCAGGCCCTTCCACACACACACACACACACACACTCTCTGCCATGTTATTCATGTATGGCAGGTACATATGTGCAAAGAGAAAATGACTGTGTGTGTGTGTGTGTGTGTGTGTGTGTGTGTGCTAGAGCCACTCTGTAATCCAATGGTCTATATAAATAAGCTTTGCAGTGTATAAACAGTTTTATGAACAGGCCTTCAACTGCCTTCAACATAATAAGAGAGTTGAGATACACGTGCACCACTTGAGTGGACCGATGTGTGTGTGTGTCAGAGGAATAAACACACACACACGCACACACGTGCACGCACTCTCTCTCACACACACACAGCAGGCAGTGAGGGAGCCAAAAACAGCAGCTTTCCCTCTCACCACCGAGGAGTAAATGCAGCGTGGATGTCGAATCAGTCGCATAAACACAAAGAGCCAGATCAATAAACAACCTTCCATCACTGTGTGTGTGTGTGTGTGCGTACAGTAGTCCACATGACGTCACACACACGCACACACCTACACACACACACACACACACGGCTGGTTTTAAATATCCTTATTGTTCTCCGCTGTTGTCATTTGTTTCTGAAATGTTTTGGCCGACCGCAGCAGTCTGGGAGATCTTTTTGTTTGCTACACATCTGTCTCCATCTTTGGTCTTCGTCGCCGTGGCGTGTCTGCGTCGCGCTTCCCAGGGACGAGCTGTCAATCAAATCACATGGGCAGTGTCATGGATTTTTTTTTTTTTTTTTTGTAACATCCTTTGATGTTGTTGTTGTTGTCTGTTCATCCGTGGTGGAGATGGAGATGGTGGTGGTGGTGGTGGTGACCGCCCTGCAGGCCCTTCTTCTTCTTCTTCTTCTTCTTCTTCTTCTTGTGTTTATTCCAAACTCAGTGTAAATGACTGTTTTGTCAGATATTTAAAGTTTTTATTTTGTGTTATTCACCTTTTTTTTTTGTTACCTCCACTAAGTACGTGTGGGTTTATGTGTAAGTCTGTAGACACAAGGATGGGTAGGTGATCACCCAAGTATGATCCCATTCAATTTTGGTAAGAATGCACCTATTGATGACGTCACAAAAATGACCAAAATTTTCAAGAAATTCCCATTTCTTATAACAGACAAAACTGTAAAAAAATAAAAATCATATCCCTGTCAAAACTCAACGGATCTGAATGAAATGTGGTATGTGTACGCAGGATCAGACCCTCTAATATCAGACTATGTAACCTAATCCTAATCCTAATCCTGTAAACTTGTCCTACTGTTACACTTTGCTACAGTTTGAGACACATCAATCAGATTTTTTTCGTGACGGGTAGATGATCATCCAAGTATAATCCCATTCAATTGTGTTAAGAATCTACCTAGTGATGATGTAAGAAAAATTTTCAAAAGTAAAAGAAATTTTTACTAGTTTTTTTTTTTATAATGGGCAAAACTGTAAATAAATCATATCTCTGTCAGAAAATCTCTGTTGGATTAGAACAAAATTTGGTATGTGTATGCACGATCCAACACTCTACCATCCGACTAAATTTCATCTTAATCTGATGCAGATTACCAATTTGGTGGCAATAACAATGTAACATGTTTCAGGCCCATTGAACAAGTTCAGATGTGTATATGTCAGTAATATCTTTACAGATCAGGATGAGGTTTGACTTGCTTATGTAAGATAGTAATAAAAGCTATAAGCAGGTAAAGCTCAAGTGCCAAGACTGTAAAAGTGATTAAACCTTGGTGAAGTTCTGAGCTCTGTTCAAAACCACCAGACATGCAAAATGCATCACTTTCCATCCAACTACAACATTTTTCCCAGACGGACTTCTTAGACGTAATCATGTCAAGGCATCCATTTTGTGAATTACACTGTGAAAAACCAAGTCACACCCACATAAAACACCTTCCTATTTCTGCTTCCTACTTCCTAATCTTAAAGGAAGCAGGATGTAGACGTGATAAAGAAGGATGAAGGATCAGTGTGTTGACATTCATGTCGTAGGACCCAGTGTTTCTTTTTCATTTTTACACCTTAAAGTGACCAAACCATTGACGGTGTCATCACCGTCTCACCGCGAAGTCTGTATTCGCTCCACTGGGTCACATGTGAGGACTCGTTTCCACAGGGAAACTCTGCGTCACTGCACAGGAAGGTCAAAGGTCTCATTATAGGTCAACAGCTCTGACCCTCTCCTTTGTCTTGCCTAAAGGCACATTGGCAGTTTCGGAGTTAACCCCACATAAAAGAGCAGTTTATTAAACTCGGTTTGATTGACTGAGCCTAAGAAAGGAGACAAATACAATCATCTGTGTCTATAGAGGAGCTTTGTGAAGCCACAGGATGTTTTTGAAAGTTGCATTGTGGGAAATGTAGGAAGCAGCATTTGTGGACTTTGATGTATAATCAGGACTAAAAGTAGGAATATTCCACTTTGCTTTTTTGATTTATTCTCTACAAATGCTGGATCCTACATTTCCCATAATGCAATACAACTTTCATAATCTCCAGCTTCACATTTTGAAGACTAAACAATTCTCCTCAAGGCACAGATTTTTTATAAATTATGCTTTTAAGAGGCAAATTATGGAGAATGTAGGATCCAGCATTTGCAGCCCTTGACGTCTAATCCAGATTAAATGTCAGAATATATTGACTGCTGCTGCTTTGATTTGTAACTAGTCATGATTATACTTCAAAATAAAACTTCAAAAACATTTCCCAGAATGTAACTTCACTTTAAAATAATCTGACAAAAGTGTGGCTTCAGTTTTAATGAGCAATTTTTTAAAAAAAAAAGCTCTGAAAGTTGCATTATGGGAAATGTAGGCTAATGTAGGATATGTGGCTCCAGATCCAACACTCCTCTAGGCCAAAATTTTGAATGATGCATCATGGAGTTTAATTTTTAAGGATATAACCATTTCTGCCGTTTGATTTTAAAATTACTTCTTCAAAAATGATTTCAATTGATAACATAAAATAATTGATCAAATAGTATTAGATTAAGTATAATTAAGGTGAATAACCTTCATTAATTTGCCTTTTCAACCGTTTTCTTGTTACAGTGTAAGGCTCAAATGCTTAATCAAATATGAACGATTATTAATCAACTACTATAGTGATCATCATCTATTTTGATCAAACAAAAACATCCTTAAACGTCAATACCATGAATGATAATAGTAAACTTGTCTTTGTGCGGTTCAGAGTCACATAATTTTTACATTTTAAACCAATTAACTGAGAAATTTGTCAGCAATTAGCAGATACAGCAAAAAAATGTTCAGCTTCTTGCTCAGTCGTTCCTGCTCATGCTCATGTTTTTTGTTTTTTTTTTTTGTTTTTTTTCCCCAACACAGAAGCCTCACGTTTAACATCCAGCGATGCTCCTTCAAAAATGCAAACAACAACAACAAGCGTGTGATTGTCACAGCACGCGGAGAAGAAACGAGCTAAAACGCCGCACTTGAGTCGACTACGTATAATCGTACACGTTGGGAGACGGAGCAACAATAGATTAGTCTCTCACACACACACACACACACACACAAAGCAGAACATAGTGTCATCCACTCGGTATGAAGTGGCCGCCGTAGATTAGCACTGGCTGCTAACGCTGCAGCGAGAGACAAATGGACACGGAGACGCACGAGCCAAGAGAGAAAAGAAGAGGAGGGAGGGAAGAGAGACATGACACCCAGCCACACAATGAAATGGCTGTTAAAAATGCACTAATGTGAACCGAGGTGCGTGATGATAAGCTAATTGCTAATCACCAGATCACCGACTTACAGTCCTCACTCTACACATGACCACAGCCAGTGTGACTTTTCAGTGGGACTGAACAAGAAGAGCCAGATATTTTAGCAACAAAATCACTAAAATAAATGTATCCATAATGCAGAGGTGATCACAAATGAGCGGTTAATTAAAAAAAAAAGGGACGCATATCAATTTCAGCTCATTAACACACACATCATCACTTTTTTTTTTCCATCTCCCCACCGAGGACAGGATTAAATCCTTGGTGCTAATTATGAGAAATCATCCGGTTGAAGAGTGGACAGAGTGGATTTACTGTGACAAAGAATCCACCGAGAATTCCGTTTGAAATTTCAATTTTCAAGACAGGATTTTTTTTTTTTTTTATTAATCACAGCCATTTTTTTTTTTTATTAAGAGAGAAGGGAGATGGCCATTCACACACACACACACTCATGCAAACCCTGCTCTTTTGAGACATATATTAGTGATGCTGTTTCTGAATGAGGGGCGCCTCGGGGATTATAATCAGAATTTTCATCTCAGTCAGGGATTAATAGAATAAATGGGCGAGAGAGCGAGAGAGAGAGAGAGAGAGAGAGAGGGTGTGTGCGTGTGTAGGTGTGGGTGTGTGTGTGTGTGTGTGTGTGTGTGTGTGTGTGTGTGGCTATGCTTCCATTCTGCATAAGTGATGGCATTTTGCCTGTGCAGTGTTTTCTCTCTCACACACACAGGTAATGTTTCGGCACTGTTTGATATGTAAATAGCAGTGTTCCAGCACAAGTCGGACACTCTGTGTTCCCCCGAGCCTCAGCAGCAGCAGCAGCAGCAGCAGCAGCAGCAGCGGCGGCAGCAGCAGCAGCAGCGGCAGCTCTGAAGCCCTCGGACCATCAACACTGACGCACCTTTCACAATAAACACCCAACACGACATCACATCACACACGAGAGGAACCAGCAACACGAGTCGACCTGGAGGAAGAGATTGTCCCAGTGCACTACCTGGATTTTCCCAAATAAATCACACTCCCCTGAAATTTTGCACAAACTCATAAACAAAAATCACTAAAGACTGAACATAGTTGCTTGAACACCAGTAGAAATATAGCAGTGAAGCTAAAACAGGAGTGAGGCTCAAGCCCTGTTATGAAACTGGCACATCTTATGTGATTGTGTTACAGAATATAAGGTGTGAAGTGATGGATGTGTCGGCTAAATTAAAGGTGGCACATGCACTCAGAGAAACAGGCAGCATTTCTAGACGTGGAAGGGCGAGATTGTTCGACTTCTTGCAAAATATAGCCTGGATTATTTAAAAGAAAGTCATATTAAGTTACGATTATTATTCATATTGGACAAGTAGATGAAAATGTATTTAGATGCACAAATGGCAGATTTAAATCACTAGAGAGTGAACACAACAGAAATAGTGCTGAAGCTGAAACAGGAGTGAGGTCAAATTAGCATATCATATATGTTCAAAAACAGAATACAAGGTGTGAAATGATGGATGTACAGGCTGAGTAAAAGTGGCACGTGCACTCAGAAAAGCAGGCGACATTTATAGACATGGAAGGACAGGAATGTCCCAAAATATCCCCTGGATTTATCAAATAAAGTTATATTATTCTTTTCTGGATTAGATGACTGAATGCCTTAAATATTACAGAAATAATACTGTATTTTTCTGAGATTAAAACCTTGAGAACATGGCTGCTCAAACGCAGACAGAAACAGTGTCGAAGCTAAAATAGTGATATAAATCACCACTATGGAATTGACATTTATTGTGTGTTTGAGGTATAGAATATAAGGTGTGAAATGATGGATGTACAGGCTGAATGAAGGTGACACATTCACTTAGAGACACGGGTGACATTTGTAGACGTAGAGGATGAGATTGTCCCCAAATATTAGGAGGATTTCTCAAAGAAAGTCATATTTAATCCCTATTGTTGACACAATGTTTAGGGTTATTAGTGAATCCTGAAAAATGGCAAAACAATGACTTGAAAATGGTGAATTTGGATACGAGCGATTGGACGTGGCTGCTAAAAACGGCAATAGAAAGAGTGTTTAAAGCTAAGTGACATATTACACCGTTTCTATTAATTTGGCATATGTTGTGTGTTTGAGGTATAGAATATAAGGTGTGAAATGATGGATGTACAGGCTGAATAAAAATGACACATTCACTTAGAGACATTTGTAGACATTGAGGACAAGATTATCCCCTAATATTAGCAGGATTTCTCAAAGAAATTTAGATTTAATTACTATTATTCTGATTATTTTCAGGATTAGATTAGTAACTCCCTAAGAATGACATAATGAACTAAAAAATGATGCATTTGGATGTATATATTGCAGATGTAAATCATGAGAGGCGGGACGTTGTTGCACCAAAACACCAATAGAAAAAAGTGTTTACAGGTAAAACAGTGACGTGTAACACTAATATTATTAATTTGGCATATGTTGAGGTACAGAATATAAGGTGTGAAATGATGGATGTGCAGGCTGAGTGAAGGTGTCACGTTTGAAGACATGGAGGACGAGGCTGTCCCAAAATATTCTCAGGATTTATCAAGAAAAGACATGTTTAATAATTATTAACATTCTTTTCAGGATTAGATGAGTTAATACCTGAAAATTGCCAAGGCAATTTGTGCTTTAAGGTGCAAATTTGTACAGCTTTTTACAGATGAAAACGACAAGAACGTGGATATTAAAACACTTATAGAAATAAAAAGAGTGAGGTCAACCACTGCTATGGAATTATTCTGTATTCTGGGGATTATAGAATATGTAGAGACTGAGTGAAGGCCTGAAACACTGTGAGACACAGTGGAAAAGCAAGCAAAGCAATCACAAATAAGAAACATACACATTCTTCTCTGTTTTTCTGTCATCAGGAATTCTTCTGGACAGATTTAATCGCAGCTGAAATTCCAGCTGATTTTCTTTTTGTCATTCATGTCTTTCACATATTTACTCCACCACGACAGTTTGGGGTCAATTAGGACAAAAGCTGGGGAGGAGGGGGAGGAGGAGGAGGAGGAGGAAGGGGAGGAGGAGGAGAAAAAAATAAATAAATTGCTGGCTTTAATTATCAGCTACTAGAATGAATGTGCTTTGGCGAATAAATTTAAGGCGGGTGAGGTGGTGTTTTTGTGCTGGTGTGTGTCCTGTGGAGTCAAGTACAAGAGAGGAGCGAGTCGTAAATAAAACACTTTGAAATATGCTGCTCTTTCTGTTCCCTTTTTTTTTTCTTTTTTTTTTATTTTCACCCCCTTTTTCCTCCAGACGAAACTTTTCAAACGTCTGCTGTTTGAGCTCGGTGTCAACGCGGGACAAGATATATAACGCCGCGGTCCCTGTTTTCGTCTCCGTGTCTGAGTGTACAGCTGTTCCTACCAAGACGTTCCCACACACAACACTATTGAGGCAGCCAGACGCCTGTATTATGATGTAAATCGCTCTAATAACCCAGTTTAGCTG
Organism: Brachirus orientalis; assembly: GCA_016785285.1. NCBI lineage: Eukaryota > Metazoa > Chordata > Actinopteri > Pleuronectiformes > Soleidae > Brachirus > Brachirus orientalis. The sequence goes on along the minus strand of JAFBJR010000429.1, from coordinate 6,095,685 downwards.
GTGAGTGTGTGTGAGAGTGTGTGTGTGTTGAAGAATAAGACAGACAAACAGGTTTGACTCAGAGAAGAGAAGGAGAGAAGCACATTAAGTCCCTAACCTTAACCAAAACCAGTTATTGTCCTAATCCTAATCTTAACCTAACTATGATTCAAACCATCTGAACCAGTTCCTCAGAAAAAGCCTCATTAGGACCAGGTTTTTGGTCCTCCATGAGGACGACAAGGTCGACGGCAGAGCTCACACACACGCACTGGACTGGCAGATGTGTCTCTACAGAGACAGAGGTCAAAAACATCGACGTCTAATTGACAGCAACTGTCCTCGTCTTTACTTCCTGTAACTGTAGATTTTAATAGCAGGAAGTGAAATGTGATGTCACACAAACCTGGATTGGCTTGTTGTGCTTCTTTTCACACACACAGAGAGAGAGAGATGCACAGAAAAAGAAAAAGAAGCAGGGAGACAAAATGGAAAACAAACTGCAACATTTAGGATTCCTGAGCTGCGTTCAACAAGCAAAGTGATAAATAAGTCGTTTTTTGCTTGTGTGTCTCTGCTGCTCTATTTCCTCCTCACCCTCCCTCTCTCTCTGTAACAGCTAATTTAGTACAGGCAGCCCGCCACTAAAAACTACTGCTAATTAAAATTCACAAGGAAGGAAAAAAAAGAAAGAAAGAAAGAATGGCACTGCAACAAATAATTAGTGGTGTTAAGATGCTTTAAATAAATGACTTTCCCTCTATGAGCACATGCAGCTAAAACTGAACTGGCTTCTCCTTTTCTCCTGCTGGTTGATGCTGCACGAGGGGAAGTGATGAGATAAAGGCAACGGATAAAACTGGAGGTAAATCATACGTGCTGTGCGTGGAGTTTGGTGCGAAGATGGAGTCAGAAAAGGGAGGAAGAAAAGGAAAGAATGAAAGAGATGGAGAGAACTGGGCTGCGTTTGGAAGATGTGGCAGTGGAAGAGAGAGGGAGAGGGAAATGAGAGAGGAGGGGGGGGGGAAACCACAGTGAGAGCAGGACACATCTGTTAGGGCCACATGAGAGAGAGAGATGCTCACACACGCACACATGCACACGCACACACGCGGTTCATATGAACGTACATTCTGCGCACCCAATCCCAGACAGAGGCTGCAGTTACTCCCCAGAACTGAAAGTCACACAGTGGAACGCAACCAGTTCAACCAATGTCACACACACACACACACATATGCAAATATCTCAAAAGTGAAAGAATACGAGTGGTATCACAAAGTCAAGGTCACACGTGTCTCCTTCGCCGGTGGGATTTGGTCGCCATGGTCAAAATGGGCAAACTGGGAAAACACACACACACACACACACACACGCACAGAAAGACAGTGATACACACTACCACATTTTCCCTCACACACACACAGACTCTGCATATAAGAAGACAAGCACACACACACTAACCCTAACCCTATCCCTTACTTTAACCACAGCCAGTTAAGGCCTAACCCTTAACCATCACTTGACCACAATTCACATCTGACCTCTAACTTAAACCAGAGCCTCAGAAATGAGGTTCTGCCTCACGACTGGGATCAGACTTTCGTCCTCATGAGGTGGTGTTTCTGCCCAAGTACGTCCCACACAGACTGACACACCGTCTCTCTGACACTAGACAGTACAAAAGAAGACAATGCAAACAGTCAGAGAGAGAGAGAGACAGTCGTCCTAAATGCTTTTGTCTCGTCTGTGAAAGAGAACAGAGGCGGATCCTCGTGCCCCCCCCCAAAAAAAAAAAAAAAAACAGTGACGTCCTTTTGTTATTGTTGCTTTTTTTGTTGTTGTTCTTGTTTTTTTATTTCCTGACCAAACACACACACACACACCCCCGAGCAAAATCTCAACCAATCAAAACTCCTACTGTGAATCAGGATTGGCATTTTTACTGTATATGTGTGTGTGTGTGTGTGTGTGTGTTTGTGTTCCACCGAGAAACCTCAACGGCTACAGCCCCCACATGAGGTTTGGAGGGAACACGGCAAACTACACACAAACACACACCACACACAAATGCAAGACTTGATACTGCAGGAAAACACACACTACCACAGACTTTCAGCCCAAATCACCATATGTTGATAAGAAAAAGACAAATCGAGTCTGAAGACAGAGTTTCTGTCTGGGCGAGGAATATTTCAGGAAGTGCTTTTATTTAAAGCACTTCAAATTCTAATCCGAGGCTACAGCCATATTAGTACATACAACAAAATCATCTCTTTCCAGAGAACCAATTTCACTCTAATTTGCATCCACACTAATATGCCTAACATGTCACATGACCCTTCAGAAACACTGGGCAGGCACATGTTGGTGTGAACAGGAAGTTGATTCTGTCCTCTGCAGTTGTTTGTTAACTTTCAGAGAGTTCTACTAACAAGAAACACCAGTGGTGGAAAGTGAGAACAAGTATTTCTGTGACCAGAGCGAAGACGAGCTGACGGTTGAGATAAGAACCGATCAGGAAGTGAATGTGGACCTGAACGAGGACATTGCTTTTATATTTCTCTGTTTTGGAGGCTAATGTGGACGCCATGTGTACGGTAAATGGTGTAGCACGGTTGTATCCTGAACAACCCACACAAGCAGCGACACCACCACGAGAGTCGGTGTCACGGCTCTTCCCTCAGTGAAGCTGCCGTTGTCTTTGTTTTTGTTGAAAGCACTGCAGCAGCAGCAGCAGCAGCAGCAGCAGCAGCTGTGCTAAAGCTATAAGAGGTGACGTGTGTCGACTGCTGCGTTTACCTGGGAGGGGCTCCTGTTTGGGGCAAATCCCTCGGGGCGACGTGAACCGGTCGTCGTCTTCTTCCGCCAGCGTGGCCTGGACGCCCACTTCCACGGGCCTCCGACTGCGCAGGGCGCTGAGGGCGGGGGACGGGGTGAGGGCCAGGCCCGGGGAGGGCGAGGGCGGCTTGTCCAGCCCCCGGCCCACGGTCAGGCACGGCGGCCCGTGGCATCTCTTTCTCTTGTGCTCGATGAAGAGCAGGATGTCTGCCAGGGGGAAGGTGGCCTGGCATTGGCCGCAGGTCAGCAGGTCCTGCTCCAGAGAGGCGTGAGGGTCATGACCCATCCGGGCCAGCCGGCCCACGGTGGAGCCAGGGCGGTGCCCGTTGTTGAGGCTGCCGCTCTCCTCCGAGTTCTCCGAGCTGCGCTCTGATAGCTCCTCCGATGAGATGGCAACCGCAGAGAGGGGCTCGGCTGCTGGTGAGGCAGGGGGAGAAGAAGATGGGAGGGTGGGAACAAAAAAAATGAAAGAGGAATAAATGAGAAGCTGACACAGAAGAAGAAAAAACAACAACCACATGTTTATGTTTTTCTCTTTCTCTCCTGTAACTTCAACCCTAGTGATACAAGAATTTGAGGGAAAAGGATTACAAGGAGCACTTCATGAGGACTTCTCATCTCACCAAATAAAAGCCTGTAATGTGGCGCACGCACACAATATGTGGGTGAGAAAATGTGCCTTGTAATGATAGAAATGCCTGTAACGCAAGGGGGAAAAAACAAAGATCAGAACGCAATCTGATCTGGATCGCACGTCGTAAGAGTAAACGGTGGGAAACGATATAATGAAGAAGCTGCAAAGCTTAAATCAGATTCCTCTAAGATGACAATTTCCGACGGGAAATGACAGGGGGAAAAAACGTGGAGGATGATGGTTACACACAGGGTTCACTTTAAAAAAAAAAGAAACAACTATAAATACACAGATGAGTTTCACTTCCCTAACCTTGTTTGTACAGGGTTTGATCCTGTAATCAGCAGAGGGAAAAACTGTCACAAACATGTCCAACATATGTGGGATGGAGAGCAGAGAACGTGTGTGTGTGTGTGTGTGTGTCAGGGAGGAGAAAAACTCTCTTCTTCACTCCACTCCACCGAAAATTATCCCCCAAAATGAGCCGTTCAACACGACTGCCGAGCCTCCGAGGCCGGATTAACTCCTGACTACTTTTTTAAGGAGCCTTTTGTCAGGCTCAGTGGAGGGAGGTGAACAGAATGGAGTTGCAGCTGAATTAAGAGCAGTGAAACGGGAGAACATAATTCGCTGTCCCTCTTTAAAAGGGAGGAAATCTTCCAGTCCAAGGTGAAGAGTCTGACTCTGCCGCCTTTTAATGCAACGTTGACCTTCTTTACTCAGCAGCCAATTTCTCGATTTTAATGAACTTAAGACCACTGAGAATCAAAAAATAGATTTTAATTTTCACCGTCTGGGTGATTGGTACAGATTTTTGTCTGATAAGGAAGGATGGGGTGACGAAGCATGTGTGTGTGTGTGTGTGTGACAGAGATGGGGGTCTGAATTTGGACGACATCCCCTCAAGGAAATATCACTGAACGCCGCAATCCTGCGCAACATCTGTGCACAAACTGGGACATGAGATAAATTCCTGGCTCGCACCAACTCCACCACAGCTACCACACCCCCCCCCCCCCCCCCCCCCCCCCCCCCCCCCCCCCCCCCCCCCCCCCCCCCCCCCCCCGCGCCCCCCCCCCCCCCCCCCCCCCCCAACCTCACCCCTCACCCACCTCCTCCTCCTCCTCACTCTTCTCCTCTTTGATTTGAACTTCACTCCAACACAAGGGGCGTTAAATTTGCAGAATGAAACAACAAGAGAGCAAATCAACGGAAACTGTACGAGTCCTTCCCAATATTCCAAAGTGGAAAGGATGTTTTGGCTCACACAAAAATACATTTGCTGGGTTTTAGTGAAGCATGTGAGGAAGAAGAGCAGTTTTTTTTTCCTTTTTTTTTTTTTAAATAATTCTTTGTTTTCATCTATAAAAAGCAGAAAACCTTCATTTGCATTTATAGTTTAAGGCAGAGCAGCGACGGCTTGGAAATCAAGGATGGATTGTGTGAGTGTGTGTCTGCAATGCACATATGAAAACACACACAGACGTACTATCACGTTCCCATTAAAAGCAAAATAAAGGCTTAAATCTAAGCCTTCCATCAGAAACCACATTAATAACATCTTAAAAATGATCACCTGTGAGATGAATCTGTGAAATAAGCACAACCTGAAAACTCAACAGTTGCCTTCACTGCCCTAAAAAAAATAACCAGAATCTGAATTTCACTTTTTATAAAAATTATGTTATAATTACTGTTAATATGTTTAAGTCTCTGGAGGAGGAGGAGGAAAAGGAGGAAGGAAGGAAATGTAAATTGACTTTTCACTGCTGCTGAAATTCATGTTGTTAGAGAGCAAACACTGACAAATCTAGTGTGTGTGAAATAAATGCTGGGGATAAAATACACAATTGAATTGTGAGAAATAAATAACTATGCACAATATGAATAGTAAATTAATAATAATTAAGGGGTGGATGTTTGCTGCAGAATCTTAGTGAATTTATAGGCAAAATTAATAAAAAATGTGCGAGTGTAGAACAGAGGTTTGGTGTGTGTGTGTGTGTGAAATACATGTAACAATATAGCTGCACATGCATTTATGTAAAATGTAATGAGGGGAAAAAGAAAACATGTTGTGAGAGAAAGTGGGTTTGAGGTGATGAAGAACTGTAAATTTAGGCAATGGGGGGGTGTCCCCTTCTTCCTCTTCCTCCCCCCCTCCCTCCCTCCCTCCTCCTCTTCCTCCATGTCTCGTGCCGTGTATACCCCCTCCTTTATTCTAAAGAGATCGCCCCCAATAGTGGTACACAGATATAGGAGGGTGAGGGGGGGGGAGGGGGAGGGGGTCTACGGTGAAACTGATCGGGTTCAAGTTCAGCGCTGGATTTTTGTTTTACTGATCGCGCTCTGCCTCCTAGCGACGACACATGGCCATAGTCACCGAGCTGTCACCACACACACACACACACACGTACACACACACCAAAGCAAACACTGGCCACAGCCATAGTCAACATATCGAAACACGATCAAGCAACGCGGTGCGTAAACTTGTCCAAATGTGCGTTTTTTTGTTTTGTTTTTTTTTTTTCACGCCGAAAAAAAAACGCTCCACGGTGTCGACACATGGTGTGGTGATAAAACCAAAACGACACTTTAGTTTCCAAGCACACGTCACATGTCACATTTATGAGTCTAAATGAATTTTAAGAAAATAAAGAAAAGTTTTAGGGTTAATTCATAAAACCGCGCGTAAAGACACTGTTGGAATCCGGCTCCCTGCAGACGCTCCCTGGTGTTTGTGTCTTACCTTATGAAGCAACGCAAAGGCATTTGTTGTTATTGTTGTCCACATTAGTTTGGATTTGGATGTTTCTACACCTAAGTCAGGTTTAGAAGTGCTGCTGTTTTCGTGTTGCTGCGTCGTTTAAACTGCACTTCTTTCTGCTGACTGTTTCAGGGAGAGACATGAGAACTAAACATAAATACAGTCAAAATGTCTTTACGCACGCGTGATTTTAGACTTTCTTTTAAAGAAAAAAGTGTGTTTAAAGAGATTAATTAGTGTTATCTCTGACAGAAGGAGGCGGTTGTAAACACGAGATGCATTCCAAACATCCACCTCCAAGTTTTCTCTCTGTCTCTTTTTAAAATAATCCAAAAATAGGAAGAGAGAGCAGATGCAGAAATATCAGGACAGCAGTGATATTCCGGTGGGCTTGATTTTCTTCCGTGGAGAGAAAAAGAAAATGACGCGCTTTGCTCTGCTCTGCTCCGCTTTACCGGGGGAACCCCGCGCGTCTCCCCGCTGACCGGGGCGACCGTGGGGGGGGCAACCGGAGTCTGTGAAGGTTCGAGCTGCGTGACAGACAAGCAGTGACGGGTAAACGCAAAACTTTTTCTGTCTGTGTGTGTGTGCGTGTTTCTTCCGCTTTGCTGTGTTTACGCGTGTGTGTGTTTTGAATGGATCCCCGTGCGGCTTTTACGCACGAGAGTGTCGCACTTTCTTCTTCACCACGTTAAGTCCAGTTGACCGCGGGTCCGAGCAGATGCGTCCGGTGTCCACGCGCTGCTTCTCTCCCCTCCTTCCCTCCTCCACCTCCTGACTGCTGAATGCATTGCAAAGGAAGCCAGAAATGACATTTGGTTTGTGTAGTTTCCTTGATTCTCTTACTCTCTACTTACGCGAAAAATCCCGTTTGCTCAAGTGCTGGGGTTTGCCTTGCTTGCGGCGAGACATGGTGGCTGGCAGCGGCTGCAGCGGCGGCGGCGCTCAGCGCGGATCACATCGGGGAGAGCCGGGGTTAGAGAGGAGAGGAGACTCCGGTGGGGCAAGAAAATGTCTTCATCCAACGCCTGTGACATCCACAAAAAAGGGACACAAAATATGTGTGTAGATATAAAAAAAAAATTAAAAATAAAAATAAATTAGAATTAATACAAAGATGGCGCGGAGGCGAAGATGGATCGCGGGATCGCCGTCATGGCTTTTTTGAGAAAGGAGAGCTGAGGAAAAAAGAGAGAGAGTGAGAGAGAGGTGGATGGAGAGAGAGAGAGAGCGAGAGAGAGAAGGGGAGAGAGAGATGGAAAAAATGGCAAAAGCCCCCCCTCCCCTCCCCTCCCTCCCTCCCCTCGACCCCCCCTCCCCCCTCTGAGCCGTGCAAGTTCAAGTGCACGGACGTGACGTTCCGGGCGAACTTGAACGTCAGGCGGATGGACGGACACCCGACATACAAAAACATGGGCAGGGCCGAGGCACCCGAGTGGGAGTGGGAGTGGGAGTGTGGGAGGAGGGACGGACGGGACGCGCAGGCAACAGCACCAATGGACGGTCATTAGAGAGCGCGAGAGAGAGAGGAGGGGGGCATGGACATGAGGAATAGACACGGTGGAAGCCAATGGACACAGAGATCGGGGGGCCGGACAAGAGGCATGTGGAGGGAGGGAGGGAGGAGTGCGTGTGCGCGCGTGTGTGTTAGAGTGAGAGAGAGATGTCTAATGAAAGCAATATGCAGAGAGAGAGAGAGAGGTGGACGCAAAACAGGGCAGAGGAAGCCGCGGACAGGAGCGCACTGGAGGGGGGCGGATATAATTCCGCTGCACATAGAAGGAGGCTACTACAAACTGGAGAAGTGTGTGTGTGTGTGTGTGTGGCACGCGCATGTACTTGTGTGTGTTTGAGAGTCAAGTCTGTGCACGTCTTGAATCGCGTAAAGCATGTGCGCAATTTCACATGGACGCACGGCCGCGTGTGCGTAAATGTGTTTCTGTCCCTTAAAGCGCGCGCGCAAAAGCTACGTTCGTGTGTGTGTGTAAAGAAGAGATAGTGCTTAACGCACGTGTTCAAGAGTGAAGGCGCGCGCGTCAGCTCATCCTGCTGCGGTGAACAGGACAGACAGGTTGAACAGCAGAGATGTGCATGTGCACATTGGCTCGGGGTATAACCTCGGTGGTTTCACATGCTTTACATGCTGCACAACAGTGAGTCTATGCTGATCTGCTTACTGATAACACACACACACAGTCCTATGCATCATTACATATACAACAGTATAACACAGTGTTTACTTTATTAGATCTGATAAATAACTACACTTTTATTTCCATGTATTTATTAGAAGTATAGTAAATACTGCAGAACTTTTTGGGTTTGGGGTATATTTTGCTCACATGAATGAATTTGCTTCTTGTGTGTGTTAAAATAAACCCGTTTGATCTTTAAATTTGTGCTTTACCCTCCACTGTTTTTTAAAGAAATAGAAAAAAGGGAATCAATGGCTTTATCGCACGCTGGACAGAAGTGTGTCACTTTGTTGCCTGTTCTGATTCTGCTTTTACTTTGAAAGAAAACAGACTAATTGAAGCATACCTCTCCTTTATATTACACACATTATAAACTGAGAATATGAGTGTCTGTGGGTGAAGGCGTGGGGGAGATTACATGGAGATTATAGGGAGTTGGGGGGCAGGTTAAGTTTTTGGGCTCTAATCTCTGTCCGCGTCTGTATCTGTCTGCGTGAAATCCAGACGTGGGAGCGAGAGTGTGGCCCATAAAAGCGCCCCGTGTAATAACTTTCAGATGTGGCTCAGGTTCGAGCTTCAGCGCGATGTAGGGAGGGTGTGTGAGTGTGTGTTGATGGCGGAGGGGGTTTGGAGAGGAGAAGGAGGAGGAGGAGGAAAAAGAAGGAGAAGAGGAGGAGGAGGAGGGGAAGAGAGATTGTAAATACTCTTGTAATAAAAGGGGGTTTGGTAGAATATAAGACGCGGGGCTTAAAAACGGCGAAGCGCAGCGGAACGACGCAAGAGAGAGAGAGAAAGAGAGAGAGAGAGATGTAATGAAGAGACGCGGCGCAAATAAATAAAATGAGCAGATGAGAGGAACCATCGGTGCCGGTGCTGCTCGGACGAGGTTTGGGGGATGATACAGGAGGAGAGGATGGAACAAGCACCTGCAGCAGACGCGGCAGACGCGGCAGCAGAGTGAGAGGTCGCCCCGGAGAGGGAGCAGAGGGAGCAGCGGCGGCAGGAGCGGCAGGAGCGGCAGCGGCGACTCCGCTTGCGCCTCGGAGACCTGCAGCTTCTCACACTGACCGAAGAGGACGCGCACTTAATACCGAGGGGGTGGAGAGGGTGGAGGGGCGTTGGGGGGGTTGGATGGATGGACGGGGGAGTGGGTGAGAGACACAGAGAGAAAGAAGGTGAGGGAGAGAGAGAGAGAGAGAGAGAGGCAGAGAGAGACGGAGGAGTGGAGAAGGAGGAGGTCCAACGTCAAAGGAGGGGAAAAAAAATTGCATGACCAGTGAGTGAAATATTTTTGCAGGTTGCAACTCGCACGGACCGCTGTGCAACCACGCGCGCGCGCTCTTACACGCACGCGCGATCATCCCGCACAGATGTGTTTATTGTCCCGTTAGAGAGCAAAGGTTCGGACCCTCGGTTCTGCAGAGGAGAAGCGTTTTTATATACAATAATAATATTTTTTTTATAGTATAATGTGATTTTTCACGCTTTATTCTAATTAATCACGAGGCCAATTTTAAAATGGTGGAATTGCATATATACACGCGAGATGCGTGGATTGTTTTCACCTCCTCATTTGAATCATGTGTTTGTAAAAGCGTCGCGTGGATTAACTTTTATTATCATCGTCGTTGAGCCATATGTCATGTATTTGCTGTGCGCGTGCAGTAACTTAAATGAGTATAGCGCGGATTTAATGTATTGGATCACAGTATGTGAATTTAAAGAGGAAATAATTGATTTGAAATTGAATATATTTTTATATATTTTTTAAACAAAATCACACATTTAACTGTCCGCAACACAGTAAGGCACACATACTGACTGTTGTGCGTAAATTCTGGCTTCATTTATGCGTCTTTTCTCGACGACTCGCCCTCATTCTGATACATGTGGATAAAAACATGCAGATGTAAAGATTTACACCTGGATTTTTACCTGAAATAAGTCAGCAAAACTGTGACAGTGATTTAAAAAAATGTTATTTTCTTATATCCACGTAGTTCTTAAACGCTGAAATAAAGGCAACAGCTACAAACAAGAGAGAAAGTAGATGTTCTCTTCATTCCTGGTTGTTCCTTTTATAAAAAGGTTGCGCTATTTAACAGTAATTAGAATTTTAAACTTTTATTACCACTGAGCGGTTTATCTGTGCTTCTGTTTGGCAACAGGCGACCAACTCGCCCTTGAAACCTGATCCAGTAACAGTAGAAGCCTGTAACAGAGGCGCGTCAGTGTGTGATCAAAAGAAGAAAAACAAATATGGATAAGGGAAGTTTTTCCCTGTCTATTTTCAGGTTTTGATGACGTCTTGCTTGTTGACACGATGTAAAACTGGCTTCTGACATCGTTTATCATTTTAACGCACAAACTCTACTGGTTTTAATGCGTTTTTGTGTGTGCGATGTGACAGAATATCAGCATTATCTTCTAGAAATCACTTCTGTGAAGCTAATTACCTGATTCTGGTGCGTTTTCCTTCGACGCAAACTGAGGATTTGTTGTAAATTCTACGCGCTTGGCTCATGTGTAGATGCAGAACATGTCTGCACACATGTGCACCGACTCTAACTTGCAGTGACTTTAACATTATTGAACTTTTTCTGCTCAACATGTGCTATAAGGCGTCTCTGTTGCCGTAACCATAAACTGAACAGTGGAGATAAATTCAGGCCTGAGATCTTGATGAATCTGTTGTGTAGAGTCATTTCTGAGGAACACGGTTGTGTGTGTGAATATGGGCCGCTCTTGCCCTCGGAAGAAGAAGAAGAATTACTGTGTGCAGATATTTAAGATGAGACAACACAAACACACACACACATGCTCTCAACTATAGATGGTGCCCACATTTTAAGAAGCCCCACGCCCTGCCACACACACGCGCGCGTACACACACACAGAGGAGAGCCGTAACCTTGACCTCGCCCTACACTCTTCATCTGTTTAACAGCAAAGCATGTTTTCAGTATGCTTCTTCTTCCTCCCATCTCCTCCACCTCCTCTTCTTTCTACACACGCGCGCGCGCGCGCACGCACACACACACACACACACACACACTCCTAAATCAAGGCAGGACATTGATCACAGAGGTGCTCGGACTCGTGGAGCGCGCAGGAGAATCTCTCTATGTAAATGACAGCGTCGCTTTCATCATAAATCAGTCAGGCTGCAGATTGTGTGTGTGTTTGTTACCTTTTTATGGCCTTTTTCTGCCATAAACACTGACCTTGTCAGGACCAACAGTCCACATGGAGACCAAAACCTGGTCCTAATGAGACATTGCCTCATGTTTGAGGAACTGGTTAAGTTTAGGGCCAAGATTTGAATTGTGGTGAAGGTTCGGGATAATGCTTTGTCCAAATGAATGTGTGTGTGTGTGTGTGTGTGTGTGTGTGTGTGTGTGTGTGTGTGTGTGTGTGTGTGTGTGTGTGTGTGTGTGTGGAGGCCACACTTTTAAGTTTATTTTCAGTCCATTCAGCACTTTGACACTGTTGTTAAAACGTCCTCAGTGACTGGACACTTTAATAAAAGCTTCATAAATCGTGGCTGAGTTTCTCTCTGGTTTTGTGCAGAGCAGAGCAGCAGAGAGCGAGGACTGCAGTTGTAGTGCAGCAGCAGCAGCAGTAGCAGCAGCAGCAGCAGCAGTAGCAGCCGCGGTCACACGCGCTGCCTTCCCTCCTCGCTGCACGCACCACAGCTCCGGGGAAATTGAGTAACTGGCGGCGCATTTCAATATATGGAAATGACCGAGGAGGAGGGTGTGTGTGTGTGTGGGAGGGGGGTCCTGAGATAATTCAGTCCCCCTAACACACACACACACACACACCTCGTCATACTTTAATTTTCCCTCTTTTTTCTCTCCAGCTGCTGCTTTTGGTCGCCTTTATATTAAAACCTCGTGCGTAAAAAAGCCGCTCAGCATCAACTTTACCTGTGTTTTCCCCTCGGTCTCTGCGCCTCATCCAGGCTGCGGTGACTGAGGCCTGACGTTCATATATTAGGACAAAATGGAAGAATCTCCTGTTCCTATAAACATCAACGTCGACTACAGTCATCTAAAGAATTATTTATGGTCAAATATTTGGATTATTATCCCAAGAATGACCTGAAACGAGATGAAATCTAATTTGTCTGTGAAGGATCTTCGTGACTGGTAGATATTTTAGCAGCTGAAAAAAAGGTGACATTTAAATACATTTTCTTCATACGATTTTAGGTTGTGTTTATTTAACAAAAAAGAAATATTTGGTCCAAGAAATACATTGTTTTTTGTTATTCCGCAGCAGTTGGTGCTCAAGTAATTGATTCTGCGAGGTTTATATATCTATAAATAAATAAATATTTTAGCTGCTTCTTTATTACAAAAGAAATATAAGCTTTCTATGTTTTTTTTTTATGTGTCCATGCGTTTTTATTTCCGAGGGGAATTATCTCCAAATCCTCGTCAAATCCAGTCCCTGGCTTTTTTGCGGATGAATTTATGGCGCTGTTTTAGTTTTACCACACACACACACACACACACACACACACACACACACACACACACACAGTGTCCACCTCCACCTCTGTGCTTCCTTCCATCCCGACAGCTTTAGAAGAATTGGAGCTGGATTTCACAACGTGCCTATTATCACACCGGGGGATGAGCGCGCACGCAGTTGCGTCGGAGCAGAGGTATTAGATGAAATCAGCCGGGATTACACGGCTATATGACACACACACACACACACAGAGAGAGAGAGAGAGAGAGAGAGAGAGAGAGAGAGAGAGAGAGAGAGAGAGAACTTCTGTGGCGTGACACAGGTTTATTGACTCACACGTGTCACAGGGAACAAGAAGGATTCGGACCTGAACATTAAAGTGAGACAAAACAGAAGCAGTTCATATTCACAGTATTTGGGACCTAAACTCTGCCATATACCATTAATCCATTAATCCATCCATCCATATGTTGACAATATGGAAAAAAACCTTCCAAATCAGTCACTGTTGATAATTATCACAATACATATTAGGAAATTATTGAAAACAACCCTTTTGGCTTCTGAGTGAAAGCTGAAGATTTTTTATTAGGGGGAAAACATTAAAAACACTTACAAACATGACATTTAAGCGTGTCACATTATTTGTCACATGGTATCACAAGGAAACTCCCACACATGCATTGAGTTACTGGGTTATTGTCCAACTCCATCCACCTGGACGATACAATGATAATTATCACGCAAAATATGACTGTTGTGCTTTACTGTAAATTGTAGTTATAAACTCATTTGTGATCAGAAAACACAAATCCGAGGAAAAACATTCAAAGAAAGTGGGTTTTATACATCAAAGTGTGTGTGTTTTTTTTACAGTGTATAAACATCACATGGATATGAATTGATGCTTTGTTGTGTTGTTATTGAAGTAAATCATTCATTTATTGGCGTGTTTGTCATGGACACTGCAACCATACACTTCAATGTCACAGTACAATAAACAACAATAATGATAAACATTTAAAAATGCAGAAAAAAAAGTGTAAATTCAGGTTTAAAGGTTAGATTGTTTCATTTTGATACATATTTGTGTAACTATTGTTTTGCCCAAAAGGCTGTAGTTTTCCCCCTGTCATCCACTATAGTCTTCTTTCTTAAAGGCAAAATAAGAAGTAAAACCTATGTTTTAGACAGAAGTTGCAGCTAATAACTACATGTGAAATATAATACATAAATAAGACATCACTACAGTTGGCTACATGGCAAAAAAAACACAAAAGAAAAGACATAAACATACACATAAAGATAAAAGTCTACAATATAGCAGCAACAGCACTGTGTAATGTGCTTATTCTAATTAACAAGCCACGATTGTTGTAAATAACATAGTATTACTATATTATCATCTCCTTAATGTCACACTATTCACACTTTTATAACCAACCTGTAGGAATGAGGTTACTATCTACTCCTACTGCTTATTACACATTAATTACCACTCTATTACAATGTAATTACCACACTGTCCTGTGTGTGAGATATAACACTGTCATTAGACATAAATGCAGTATCTCAAGTGCAATCCTGGTTTACATTATATAAATACATATTCTATTCAGTTTTTAACAGTTTAATCTTTCTATAGTTCATTTCATAGATGTAACCAAAAAAAAGGCATGTTTATCATCACTTATCTTTACTGTGACACTGTAGATTTCCCCATAGTGGGACTAATAAAGGACTATCTTGTTGCCATTATTTTCATATTTATGGTTTCACTGTGTTTCTGACATCCATCTGTCTGTCTGTGTGTATGTATGTATGTATGTATGTATGTATGTATGTACGTATGTATAGGTTAATGCACAGACATGTTTATATCCATCCCAGTTAAGTCCTTGTTAATTTCCTCTTAACAGCTTGTTACGAAGATGAATGGAGACAGAGAGATTGTTCTCCCGGGACATTTCCTGTTATTTCCTGAGTGTATAGCCTACATAGACTATATACATATGCAGTAAACATTATGGCTCTGTATGGATCAATAAAGACGGAAGGAGATGTGACAGCAGTGTCTTCAAGGGCCTGTAGGTTCTGATTTTTGGGCTCTAACGACTTCTAATTGTCATTTTATAAACGATATGAACAAACAGAACCACTGCGTGTGTATGTGTGTATGTAATTTTTAAAATAAATCATGACTTTGATCATTTCCTCTCATATACTGTATGTAAAGCGTTTAATCGTCATGTATGGAATCTTTGACCTTTTCTTACTTTGTCTGAGTAAGAATATAGTTGAAGGAGAAACTGACTTATGAATAAAAGAAAGTCACGTGATGATGATGATGATGATGATGATGATGGTGAGCCTGAAACTGATCACAATCATCATCATCTTCATCATGATCGTCAAGGTGGCCTCACGTTCCCAAAACACAGACTCCAGCTCCCTCTAGTGTACAAATGTAGTTAGTGTCAGCAGAAGAACCATTTCAATGCATAGGCCACTGAACTGCTGCTTCTTCCTCTTCTTCTTCACAGTCAGGTTTGGAAAATTAAACCATTCAATCTTTATTATTATTATTATTATTATTATTATTATTATTATTATTATTATTATTTTGGGGATTTGAAACATGATTGGCCTCATATTTATACAGTGAGTTTATATATTTGAGACACAAGATTCCCAAATGAAATAACACACACTTCCATGTGTGTTATATGAATACTTATTTTTGTGTTTCATTCAACAATGCTTAAAGTAATTTGTAAATAAAAGTCTCCATAGCATTATCAGTTTGTGTGTGTGTGTTGTTTAAAGTGGAAAGTGTCTGATTCAAAACCACGACCATGAAAACCTTTCCCATACGTCTCAGCATCGTGTTTCACATTCAGATGTGAACAACTGTGTGTAAATGACCCGCTTTCTTCTTAGGTTTCAGCCTCAGATGTTTCTCCAGACATGGCGTTTACATAAATACATGTACATTCAATACAAATATGCTCTATGTTACTAATTGTGAATCAAAACAAAGATTTTGTGTGTCACTATAGTGTTTCCAGGTGAAACACAATTTGCTCTATGGTGATATGTGCCTTTAAAAACTGCTGTAAAACTGAAATGAGGAAGATATTTTGGTGAGAACAAAGGATTTGTGCAGCAAGTTTAGTTTAAATTTCGATATACGAGCTTTACATTGTCAGAGTTGTGTGCTTAATTCCAATTTGGTGCTTGACTTTCATTATCCTTGTTTAATTTTTGAGTTTTTAATATGCGTCCTGCTTAGTATTTTATGTTGCATATAATTCCTATATCCATTTTAAAGTGTGCTTGTGTGTAATCAGTGCGTCTCACGTCCTGGTGTCTCTCGTTTCATCATTATCATCACCTGTGTGTCGTGTCTTAGTTCCACCTGTTTCTCATTAGCACCTCAGCTCACAGTTATATATACATACATCTTCCACTCACACGTGTTTCCCTGCCACACCATCTCATCTCGTGTGCCACAGTGTGTCCTGTGATTTCGCCTCATCTTCTCTAGTGTTTATTTTTAACCACTCTATTTTCTTTCTTATCTTGTTTTTTTTTTTAGGGGGGGACTGTGCCTTTAAGTCTATAGTGACTCTGACACGTTTGCCTCATGTGACAGTTTTTTTTCACTTCTTTGGCAAATCCAGTTTATCCAACTTCACACTTTTGGAAAATCTTACCTCTTGAATGTCATGTGGTCCATTTTGTGCCACATTTTCTCAGCTCACCACAAGGTGGCACTAAAGATTAACATTCAATTTAAATGCTTGTATGTAAGTTTTCATCGATCATGATGATGATGATGATGTTGTTCTAACCACTGAATGAGGAGGCTGGGGGAATAACGTGAGGTTTATGTACACACACTCACCAGTCACTTTATTAGGTACACCTGTCAGCAACTGGTGCTTTTATTCATGTACACATGGTCAGACTGAGTAATTGCTGTTAATAGTTTTGTTTTATGCGTAAAATGGTTTAACACACACTCACTTCAACTTTATATATATATATATATATATATATATATATATATATATATATATATATA
>JAFBJR010000429.1:5949624-6078014 GCA_016785285.1 Brachirus orientalis | reverse complement strand
ATTAATCTAGTCTTTATTTTCCTTGCTGAAGCTAAGCCAGAAGAAGCAATATATGGAAAAGTCAATAGGGGGCGACTCTTCTGTTTTCATGGGGAAAATGGTCTTCTGCTTCTCACTTGATTTATAAAACATCAGTAACATCTGCAGGAAAACAGACAATAAACACTACGACATGTGAGTAAACACACATGTGACTGACAGCTGGTATCGTCCAATAGGAGCTTGGTATTTTTCCGTCTGTGAAGCTTTGCATACATTAAAAATTGCGATTCTGGGGGCTTGGAAAGGGGAGTTTGGATTCTTATGGGTGAGGGCCAGGTTAAGTGTGAGGGCGATGTAGATTAAATTTGTCTTCCGCTGAAGTGTCTCTCTTACCTTTTGTTAAAACATGTGGGGAAAAACCCAGAAAATGGTGAGTTAATTTTCCAAGTTAACGACATGCAATAGCAAGAAATAAAACCTTCAAAAATCACCTGCTTCACAATAAAGCGAGACCAGTCTGCCATGATCATCTTCTTCCACACACTCTTTTATTTGTAAATAATAAAAATGAACTCTTGAATATAAAACATACACATCAGTAGAGCCACATCTGTTATACAAACAAGAACTGTTGCAGTGAATACTTTTTGTCTTTCGTCTAGAATCGTGGTTTTGGGAGTGTGGGGGGAGCCACAGGCTGTAAACAATCAGTATCCCTGGAGTAATACTGACAAAGGAAAAGGCAGTCGGCCACACCGCCGCGGGTTTCAACAAAAGCATCCGCAAAATATGTTTCGCAAAACCTCATTGGTTTCAGAAGTCCAGTCCAAACCAATAGCAATAAACAGGGGTGAAGGGAGGGGGGGCTTGAGGAGACGAAAGTCAGCTTTGTTCTAATTGGTTCTGCTTGCTTTTCTTCGACGGGGACAAAAATAAAGGCCTTTGGAGCGCCCCCTGTGGCTCGACGCCGCTCAGCAGCTCGGGCACATCATCGGCACGTAAACTCCCCTCAACAAGACCAGGAATGTTTCTGTGTTTCTTTCTTTATTTTCTTTATTTTATTTTATTATTTATTTTTTGAAATCATTTGTTCAAATCTTCAACTCAAGCCGCTCATCCTGATTTGTATGTACAAGGTGTCGCATGTCCGTGTGTGCGTGCACGTGTGCGTGCACGTGTGCGTGTGTGTGTGTGTTGGTGACTGGTGTACAGTCAGATACACTCTTTTTTATATTCATATATCTATATCTTTGTCATTTCTGTCAAACTCATAAGGATACTTCATATACATTTAGCTGTTATACACACATTCTATATCTCTGTCTCTAGCCCCGACTGTGTTAAACTACAGTTTACATCCTCAGAGACGCCGGGGGCTCAAATAGAATCAGTACTACAGAACAGCACTGTTGTTTTTCAAAGGGTTCAAATAAAAATGCAATCAAAATAATCTTTTTTTTCTCCCTAATATGGATACTAAGACCCAGAGTGGTAGGCGTGGCCTAGGTGGAGTTGCCCCCCTTCCCCATTGGTCCGCTCCTGCTAGGGGGCGGGAATGGCTTGGCTTTTCTCGGTTTGTATTCATATTCAGTACGAGCAAACTGTACAAGAACATGCAACATACAAGCTGGCCTAAAAGTATGTGGAACTAACACACATATTCTAGTCTTTTTTCTGTTTTTGTTTTTTTTTTTTTTTTGAGAATTGTTCTGTTAATTTTGTCTCATCTTCGATTTTACAAAACAAACAAACAAACAAACAAAACAAAAAAAAGTATTGAGAACTAAACGAAACAGAAAACAAACCAAAGAAAAGAGAGAGAGAACGAACAGAAATGAAAAGAAACGTGCATGCAGCTTGGGGGACTGGGGTCGGGGGATTTCCCGAGTCATGCTGCTCCCTCCTACAGGGGGAGTTAGAGGGTTCACGAAGGGGGAGAGACGAGGTATGGAGGTCGGGGGGGGGGGCGATTGTGACGAGACCTTTGTTTCCGGCCTTTGACGCCGGAAAATGAAACGTACACAAAAACAGAGGGAGTCTGCACCTTATGGTACCAGTTTGAACTTTACAGTAAACACAAAGACAAAAATAAAATTATTCAAAACTATTCAATAAAAAAATAGTTAAAGGGGATATATGTACGAAATGTATTATAGCAAGTCATAGAATGACCATGACGTGTCATCATAGATAGAGGAGGCTTTTTGCGCAGCCACAAACTCTACAAACTTTACATTTTTGGCTGCAATTTGTAACAGCGGAGTTGGAGTCGACTACAAATTCAGGCCGATTTTCAAGCAGTTGGGTTGTGATTGACACACTTCTGGTGTCGGACCAGATTATGAATGTCGGGAATGATGAACGGGCATGTAGTTGAACATAATTGAAGAACAGCGATTTGGCGTCTGGGTTGTCCTCAATATCCTGATGAGAATTTCGAGCAGGTTAGAATTTTCTCTATTTTCCTGCCTTGTACAGACTTAAACATGGCGAAGAGGAAGAGTACTCTTCCAAGTTCTCCCTGAAGGACAGACAGTCCATACTGTCCTCTTTGTGACACCCAAGATTGGGTCCACAATATTTTTTTCCACACTTCCAGTGGCCATGATTAACAACTCCCCAATGACCTATAAACAATGAATGGTCTGGGTCATACTTGTAGTGTTGCCAGTCTCCCCGAACAAGACAAGGCAAGATTCTGCACCACTTTGATTGATAATCTGACACGGTGACCATTGTGAAAAACGAAACTGTTGTGAAATCTGATCCTGGCTTAAGTCAAACACAATGAGCTGCAGCTACTGGTCATACATTTCCAAACTTTGCCAAACCCTAAAAAGCCTCAGTGCAGTTCCCAAAAACGTCTTGACCAGGGGCAAAGAAAAGTGGAGCAGTGGAGATGCTTAAAATATAGTCGGCTCAAAGTTGAAGATACATGTCAACTTTCTCCCAAACAGGGAAACAAAAAGCTTTAGCCATGGTTGGCTAAAACTCTCTCTCTCCTACATGTTGTTGGTGGACATTTAAATTATATAATGTTTTTATGGCTCATTATTGTTGTCTCCTCTCATCATGTGATAATTCTCTGTCTTTTGCCAAGTTCAATGGTTGTACAGGTAAAACACAGCGTAGGACAGTTGTTTATGTGTATGGGAATATGCACAAACACAGTGTAAGGCTAGGTGTTAGTGCAGCTCCGTGTTTTAGTGTTCCAGAATCTTTGGCAACTAACATATTTTGACATGCGATTGTAGTAACCATTTTAAAGGTCGCTGTCGTACATATTTTACATATATCCCCTTTAATTTGGCCTGTATTTTCTATAACCTTCCATTTCTCTGCATAAAGGAGTCGACCCTTTGTTGTGCTTGCTTTCGTATCTAACTCACAAGGCTACGAATGTGCACGTGCATGTGCATGTGCAGGCTCCCCTTCGCGTTTGACAGGGTTACCAAACTGTGCCAAACCTCTATCCCTCGTGCTCGACAACAACACTTGTTACTACGGTAACAGTACAGCAGCACAAAGCTGTATCCGTTTTTGCTACTAACTAACAACCCAGACATTGTTTAGACTCCTCATTCCTGTGACCTGGCAGTACGCTCTACTCTGATTGGCTGGGGCGCTACCGTGGTGGAGGAGGACTCTACTTGGAATGAGCGCTCTGATAGGGGAAAAAAGTAAGACGAAAAGAAAGAAAGAAGGAAAGAAAGGAAACAGCATAGAGACTGTTGGACAGAAATCTCTACCACTGTGGCTTTGGAGGAGAAAACAAAGCAAAGCAAAGCTCTGGAAACAAAAAGGTGTAAGGAGGAGGAAGAGGGAAGGTGTGAGACATGATTGTCAGACTCCAGCTAAGCTTTGATTGGCTAGTTCTGTCTCTCCTTCTCTCTTTCTCTCTCTCTCATTCCCTGTCTCTCCGTCTGGCTTTTCACTGGTTCACCGAGGGCTTCTCGTGGTTGTTCTCATGGTTGGAATCTCGCCCTCGGCTCAGCTGTGGTCCAGTAGCATGTGGTCCATTGTTTTGTAATTTAAGGGGTGTTGTGTGGGGGGGGGGGGGCCGGGGGTTTGCGTGTAATTTAAGGGGTGTTGTGGGGGGGGGGGGGGGGGCGGGGGGTTTGCGATCGCTATCCGGTCACTAGGACCGAAAGCCTGGCGGCGGTCCTGAGCTGTCCAATGACGTCTGAGATGCCAGTCGCGTAAGTGGAGCTAATGTAGGGTCCACCAATGAGGACGGCGGAAACAGTTTGTACCAGCCGATCACCGTGCTTGAGAGGTCCAATTCCTCCAACAGGATCTGTGCTACACCCATGAAACATTTGTGGTCCAATCGTCCGTAGTCGCCCCATACTATCACCTAGAGGAAGAAACACAGCATGGACATTAGACACATGCCAGCCAGGATTGTTCTTACAAATACAGTTCCCTTTCATTATTTGTTTTTATTAAAGTGAGTGAGTAAACCTACGGATTCACTGAACCTCCATAAAGGTAACAGGATATCTTATTCCCAAGTCAGAACTGCACTCAGTGGTGCCCTTACTTAATCACCTTCCCAAGTTTGAAACTCAAATTGACTTGGCACTCTGGCATACAGTAATAATACAGTATTTAGAGCAGGGGTGTCAAATGTACGGCCCGTGTGCCAGAACCGGCCCACCAGAGGGTCCAATCCAGCCCTGAGAATGAATTTGTGAAAATAACAGTATATTTCAGTTCCTGATAGTTGTGACTAAATATTTTGTGCCCTTTTAGATCCACTGTGATCTATAAGTTGTGATGCATACGTGTAAATGGTAAACTTGTATTGCTGAAATTGCACTTATTTTTCTCAAGAAATTTCAGGTTGTTTTAGTAAAACGATACACCATTAAATGTAAAACAAAAGGAAACATTTGGAGTTATTGTTTACAGGTTATTATGGTATTATTTTAGTGGCCTGGCCAACTTTAAATCAAATTGCGCTGTATGTGGCCCCTGAACTAAAATGAGTTTGAAACCCTGGATTTAGAGTCATTTTGTTCTGGAAAGTTCAGTTTGCATGTGGATAAGACCTAAGCAGTACTGCTGTTGCACTTTTCCACAAACACCCAGATGCACATCTTTACCTGAAGCACTTTGCCCTGCGGACTCTCCTCGAAGAGCAGGTGCTGCTGGTAGAGCGGCTCCAGAGTCTTTCGTGCAATCTTGGTTTTCTTTTTGGCTTTACATGTTCCATTATCCAGCAGGTACACCTTCACATAGGGAGCTGAGAACAATGGGGTTGAGTTAATAACAAAAGGAAAGTCAGGAATATTCAAAAGATGGAGAAAGAAGAAAGAGTAGGAACCTGGGAGGGATTTGGAGCCTGGTTTGGGGGTAAGGCCTCGTGCCCTGATCACCTCCACCTCCAGCTGGCCTTTCTTATCCATCAAACCAATCTGGACATCACCTGCACACACAGGAGACAAAAATTATTTAAACACTGACACACTTAATAAAACAATTAGAGAATTCTTTATATTCATTGAGGGTGAATATGAGTAGACTCGCCCATGGCAGGTGTTGCCAGCGTTTGCCTGCCCACCAACTGACCAGGGCCTAAACCATCCAGGAAGTCACTGAACTGACTGTCAGCGCCCAACCGCATCCCTGAGAAGATCAGACTGGCACACAAAAACACACGTAACATCACCAGAACATTCCCTGTGTTGTCAAAATGTAGGCGCAAAAAGTAAAAAAAAAAGTAACTTTAAGTTCTCCACGTTTTACTGTTGTTGACATGTGTTTCATGGGGGAATTGGTGGTTCACATACTTCCCCTCAGAGCTGTAGCTGTTCATGCTGCCGTCGGTGGACTCTCTACTGGCCTGCCGGTTCATGGCCGAGCTTCCTCGAGGATACTCCACGGCCATTCCCGTCTCCACACTCCTCTGGATGCTGCTGCTGCCACTTTTACCCGCCTTCTTACCTGCTGACGCCTCTGTGGAAAACACAGAAAAGAGTCGTTTGAGCCTCTGCTCTTTGTGTGTGACATCCAGTCCAAGGCTGCTACCAGTTATCAGGCATCTCATGTCATACCTAGCCAACACTCCGACAGATCTGTATTTGTATACAGTGGAAAAGCAATACTTTAACAAAAACATTTTTTATATTTCTGTATAAATTCATGGTAGCAACTCTGGAAGCCTGATAACTATAGGCTGAGATTCATCACTGTGCATTTTATCCCATGCAAATTTATTATCCCATAGTGACTTCACCAATTTCTTTAACAGTTTTAAGATAAAATACACAACAAATACATGGACATCATGTTGCCAGGTCAAAGCTTTGTTGACATGATTGGTAACATTCTTGGTTATTTTAAGGTGGTGAGGTCACTGGAGGAAGAGCTGGATGAAAAGTTAGAGTACTCATCGTACCTTGAAGGTGCAGCAAGGGTGTAAAGGTAAAAACTGAGGGAACCATAAACAGTGAGGAGGCCTGCTGGTTTTATCATAAAAACAACAACCATGATTAGATTTAGCAGTAACTGAAGTAAAAATAGTAAGAGATGCAGTTGGCACTGTAAAAAATACACACATTTTAAAAACAAGCAGGCTTCTTCTGGAGTTGCACCAGCCTTTAATAAACATGATGGTGGAGGGAGAGGGTGGAGTGAAGAAGCGTGCCAGAGACAGAATTCAGGAAGGGCTGAAGATGCTGGGGACTTTTTGTCTGTCTAACAAAGCTACACTTTCTTTCTGTGGTTCCCTACTTTCTTGTCTGCGTTTAAAACCAGTGTGTAGGACTTGGTGAAGCTGCATACTACAGCTAAACACACGTTACTGTATGTATGATGGTAAATCCGTCATGTTTTTGTATGAGCAACACTGTAGGTGGAAAGCTCTTACATTGTTGCTAATGTTTTCAAAATTGGTGGAGCCATTTTTTGGTGGCTGGTCAGTGATATATTGCAAAATTAGCTGGTAATTTAGTGGAATCTCATGCCAAGGGATAATGACAGTCATGGATGTCACCATAAATCCTATACACTGGTACTTTAAAACATATAACGTTTTAAGTTTATAAGTAAACTTTAAAAAATAAAAATATGTATAAAAATAAAGAACTAAAAATATATATTTTTATATTTTATATATATAAATATATATATAAAATATATCATTTTTTTCCTTGATAAAGTCCCAATAACTACCCACTAACTATATTTTGTCCTGTCTCACGGTGTCTACCTGCTCAGTCTTCAATGTCTGTCTAACTATTATTTTACCTTTCTGTCTGTCCACCGCCTTACCCGTCGCTTCTGAAATAACACACACAAACAACAACAACAACAAATACCATAAACAACAACAACAACAACAATGGATAAACCTGTAACAGAGTTAATGGTGGTTCTTGTCTACTGGAAATCCTTTAGTGTATGTGTGTGCTTTGGATATTGGTTTACATTACATTTACATACAGTATAGGAAAGTAAAATGGTGATTTAAAAAATCTGAGGTGTTCAACTTAGGCATCTGGCTACATTAGCTGCTAACGTCAAACATTACTGTCGCCTGTGGCATACTATAAAAAAGTGAGCTACTGCTCAAACAGAGATTGTCCCATTTCTCGACGAACAAGAATCTCTGCCATTAGACTGATTTGAAATTCCTGCAAGCACGAATAAACTCTAGCGACAAAAGTTTTCCAGCAAGTCTTGCTGTGTCAGCATTCCTGATTTTATTCTTTGCATTTTTTCATGTCGTCCTTTATCCTTCAAGGACAAAGACACTGGAACTGTCCCAACATAATCTAAACAGACGAGGCCAGTTATTTATTTACAGTAATTACACTAATGTCCTAAAAGGATTATGGTAATGATTCTGAGATCATATTTTTACTTAATGTCTATGGTTCAGCACTGTCATTGGGGATCAGATATTATTTTTCTTTATAATACCTTGCTTTATTCACACGTCAGGTGTTTTCTGTAACATTCAGATTATCTGGGATCAGGTAATCAGCTGTTGTGATGCGATATAGATCGCAGTCAGGTGTGCTGGGGTTTGTTGAGGCGGTCTGTCTCTCACCCGTCTGGCTCAGTTGCGAGGTACTTCGGCTGCGTCTGGATGGGAGGATGGCGACGACGCGTTGGCTGAGGCTCGAGCGCCGCTTCTTGATCCCGCTCCCCAGGCTCCCCAGCGCGGTGTCTGACTGGCTGCCGTCTGCGTGCTCCATGCCGTAGATCTCACCACTCACGCTGGTGCTTTTCATCATGTGGCGGCCCGTCGCACGCATGGCCCGGCTGAGATTCACCAAACCCATCATATGATGTCAATCCAAACTACGCTTATTCTCTATGGCTTTTGTTACACCTTAAAGGTCCAATGTGCAATAGTTGTCGTTGGAGGTGAGCAAGAATGTCAGATCAAAACAAAAGTGATAAAGAAAGCTAGTGCCAGTAAGACATCCTGCCTATTCTCGCCAATCACCAGTAAAACACTTAGTTCCAGGGCTGCCACTAACAATTATTTTTATAAGTTGATTGACCTGTTGATTATTTTCTCTAAATTTATTGTTCAGTCCATAAATTGTTGATCAGTTTCGTATGATGATGCTGTCAAATGTTGTCGACACAAGTTGTTTTATCTGCTCAAATTATAATCAATTCATTGATTTTTAAAGTATTTGAACCCTAATTTAGAAATCAATGCATCCTTTTTGCACAAATTTTAGGGCTCCATTGTGAAAATGCCAGACCAATATTCAGCGGGATACTTTTGACTAACTGCGTTGACTGCTGCATTTAATTGGAATATCGTTTACATATCGTATAAAGGTCATCCTTATGAGTTACAGGCCCCATTTAAACGCTGTATATTTAGATAGAGCGTCCATTTCCAGTGGCCCTAAAATGCAAATACCACGTTTCCTGACATCTGTTGCATATTCGACCTTTCGACCACAGAGTGTGTGTCTGTGTGTACCTGAAGCGTCCCCGGGGTCTCTCTGACTGGATGGACATGTAGCTGGTGCTACTGATGCGAGAGGCACTGCTGGTTCGAGAGATGGCTGACACGTCGCTGACATCACTGTCTGAGGACTTATGGGAAACGTTTTCGCTGCTCCGCCTCTGGTCTTTGTAGAGCTGCCGGAAACACACACACACACACACACACTTACTGATTCTGTATGGAACCATCTGCGGGGTTTATGTTAAATACAAACACAAGCTAAAAACAACCTCCCGTTTGTTCTTGAGGGCTCTGTCCAGGTCTTGTTGGCTGGACGTGGAGGCAGCCGACACCCGGTTGGAATGAACCCTCATCTGGAGCTGACGGACACGCTCCTCTGCTACCAGGGCTGCACACACACACACGCACACATACACAATATACTCCTGATTACACTGTAAACTGACCTTTGACTATATTGGTTTCTGGTATGGACACTGGTTAGTAGGGACTGGTTATGGGAATAAGGTTACTCATTGACCACTATCACATGGTGCTTTCATACAACATTTCTGTTTTTATTTGACCCTTTTCCGATTCCCCCAATGATGACGAAGCTGCAGACATCAGGTGATTATGTTTGATTTTCAATAGATTGTTTGCTCAGTTTTGGTTTATTGTCATAGATTAACTGGTCTGCAGTAAAGTAGACTCAAGTGCGTTACATAGACGACCCTGGCCTGTAGTGGTGAGGTAAGAACAATGTGCTTCCTCCTCGCTCACATCTCTCCTGCAGCTACCTCTGTATCCAGCACCAAATTGTAGAGTAGTACCAATTATATGCTGAGGAAAATAAACAGTTACGGGCCAGCTTTCTACCTAAAAGCAGATCTAATCCCCACACAACCAATATATCCTTAGAAGGTTAATAAGCTTTTGTTAAGGCTTAAATTTTCCCTTGTATAGGACACATTTAAACTACTGTAACTTTCTTCTTCTGGACTTTTTGGGGACAAATAATTTCTTAAAGCTGGGGTAGGCAGCCCACGATCCACCAATAATTT
The DNA here is from genome assembly GCA_016785285.1 of Brachirus orientalis. NCBI lineage: Eukaryota > Metazoa > Chordata > Actinopteri > Pleuronectiformes > Soleidae > Brachirus > Brachirus orientalis. Next base: position 6,068,045 of record JAFBJR010000429.1, on the reverse strand, counting down.
CACAGGATGATGTAAATCAAGCGATACAAGAAAACTAGACTTCCATACCTCACCTAAGCTCTGTTTTGTGCCTACCAGACAGTTCAGAGACAGAGGGCGCCTTCTACTGGCTGTTCAACTTAGCAACCTATATAACAGTTGGAAAACAGATGGGTAGATTTCTTCTCCACATCTGAGGAGCTTAGATCAGGGGACCTCAATCCAAAAATGTTAGAATTTTGAAATGTGACTCAATAACCAACTAATTCAACTTCTTAGCCAAACATTTAAGGCATTTCTAACTTTATATGGTAAAGTTTGCCTTGTTTTTACAAGAGTTCAATAATGCAGTGAAATACTGATTTGAATAATTATTCAGAACGTTGCGCCGACCCGTACCTTGTTCTACAGTGCTGCTCTTGGGGGGAAGCTGCGGGAGCTGCCTCACTCTGCGGGCTGAGGAGGACGTCACTGAGGAGGAAAGAGACGCACCACCTTGGAGGTGGCCCCTAACACACCATGACAAGACAGCGAGGCAGATGAGGAAGAAGGACACAACCAGTGGGTGGGGGAAATGGTGCGAGAGGGTTGAAGAGACGGGAGAAAGTGGGAGGGATGAACACAACAAGGATGAAAGGATGAAAGAAATGGGAATAAAGAAAAAAGAGAAGAGAAAACAACAGTCAAGTCAACATGAGTCCAGCGCCTGTCACTTGCTGATCAGAGTTCATCCTACTCACACAAAGTTAGTACACATTCAAACCGGCTCTTGTCTTAACATCAAAATTTTAAGTTGCCTAAATAAGTAAAACCAACAGGAAGTGGCTGATGGAAAAATGAAAGAACAGCAACAACTATAGTGAAGAATCAGTGGCTACAAAGTGAAGCAAACTGAAGTTTGTTTAGGGTCAGGGATCCTGCTGCCATAAATCAAGTTTTTTCAAGAGTGAAAGAAAACAGAGGACGAGAAAGCCTCAAAGCATCAGTCCAACCATTCTGCACACACTCAGTCTCTCTAATCCATTCTCACAAAACACCTACGAACAGGACTGATCTTTGTTTTCGAATGCATTTCACAGTGAATTCATCTATAAAAGTGACCTTTTTTAGGACGTAGATCCAATTAGAGCATGCTATGGTGCATCCAGTTGTACTTGGAGGTTGTATTTTCCCAGTTATGAGTAAGATGTTATAATCAAAATGCTCCCCCAAGTCATCAAACTCGTCATGCTTTGAGCAAAAACAGTGTAAAACCTGATTTTTTTTTTTTTTTTACTACTTGTTTAAATCAATTCTCTCACTCTAACATTGTGCACACAGTTTTGTGCTACTTCTCTCTATGGACATGTGGTTTTATGTAATGTGTTAATCAAATGGACTTGATTAGTTTGCCAGTTAGCAGAACTAGCTGTAATGCTAAACTCACCCACCTCATAACCCGATTAGTGAAATTAATCTAGCACATACTAAACACAGATGGGGGCGTCATTAGTAGCGCTGCATTAAAACTTAAAGGAGCTGTATGTTAGAAATGCACTGGAATTAAGTTCATGAAATTATGATTTTATGTTTAATTTGTGGAAAAAAGGGTCAGAGTAGCTAATCGTAGATTATTAATTTGGTTTGTCCAGTATTGGACATCTCTAGGGAGGAATGTTTTACCTGCATTTTACACTAGTTGCATATAAATCCCGTATGAAGACAACCAAAACAAACTATTATGTAAATCTATAAATATATAATCCAAAAGAATTATGTTGTAATTGATGATTATTTTACACTGATGTCTTTCTAAATGCACCAGTAAACATTTCAGATTCTGATCAGTCAGTGTTCACACACACAATCCCCTTTCAAGAACACTTACAGTAAATACACCAACACAGAAAAGCAGCAGCGGAAGCTGAGGCTCAGTTGTAGCAAAGACAAGTCAAATAGACACAGTCGCACACAATTAAATACAATAATGTGGGAGTGACACTGTGTCTGTGGGTTGGAGAGGAAGAGGGGACACATTCACGGGGAAGAATCCCCTTACCAGTGGGCCGAAGTGGGGCCTTTTTCCCTCTGGAGCCCCTTAATATTGAGGTGGGCTTCATTCTGCTACATATACACAAATGAGCAATAAAAAGCCAAAGCAGACGTGTGAGCAGCAGCAGCAGCAGCAGCAGCAGCAGCAGCATGCAAGGAACAAGAATGGGAAGAAAAACAGGAAGGAGGGGGAAAAATAAACAAAAGATCGAGGAAAAGTAAGAGAAAAACAAAAGCAAAGAAGAAAGAATAAATAATCCAAAATGGGTTGATTGAAAGATGAGCAGAAGCGCGTGCTTGCAAGAAGGATTGAGCAATTTAAATTTAGTCTGCGTAAAGAGTCTGAAATTAATGCACAATGAGCTTTAAATATGAACATCCAACTGTAGTATTTAGGAAAACCATTTTTTTTTTTTTAAAAAAAAGACCAGACAAAACCTATGTCCAGTCAATACAAGTTTTTCATGAAAATTTTTTCCTATATATTTTAAATCTATCTATTTTTTTCTATTTCTATGTCAAAAATATTTATACTTACAATTATTGGCCAACATGTTTAACTGACTTTCTTTTTTCCTCCAACTGATAAGAAATAACAGTTTAATGATAACAAATAAAACTTCAGTAACCAGTTATGGAACAATAACAATAATCTGTCTCTCCAATCTCCAACATCTTATTACACTGCAGTGCTATTATATGCAGTATTTTAAATTAAACAAATAAAACAAAAAGCATGTATAAACTAAATATTAATATATATGAAACTGGTAATCAAAAAACTTATACTATATACTAACCAGCCAATGCTGTTTATTTAAAAATGGCAAATAACAGCCCAATTATAATCAGTCTACCTCAAACCAGTAACAACAGAACTGGACCTGAATCCATTTTTCTTCTTTCACACGCTCCTTTTCCAGTTTATGCCAAAAGATGTAAAAAACATTATCCCATCAGTAGATGCATTTCCTTCATGTGGGAACATAACTTTAATGGAGACGAGGTTTTTGAGTGACCTGATACGCTACCATGTGACATGTGTTGAACCTGCAGTCCACGCCTTACCTGCCACTGTCAGAGAGCTTCCTGCCAAGAGTCTGACATTCAGGTGTTTCCAAGGTCCGAGGCTGTCTGGAGAATGGTATATGAGCAAAAGGAGCAATACAGAACAAAAAAGATGGATGGATGGATGGATGGATGGATGGATGGAAGAGAGCATGACAGACAATAAATCATCTAGAAAAGAAGAAGAATCTGATTCTGTCAGTGGTGCTGGCATTGGCCTTATAAGTTTATGATGTGGAAAACAGGAAATGGGAGCCATGCTTTGATGCATGGTAGGATGGTGTAATGAATAATCGTGCTTCGCTGGTAAGTGTGTGCGCACAGACCGAGTGTGGATGTACCTCGTCTTTGTACTGGGGTGAATTAAAGTCTCTTGAGCAGGGAGTAGCATCCATATTCTCCATTCATGGACATGAAAATGACAAAGATGATACATGCATCACCGCCAAGGTGCCACGCGCACACTCACACACACTCACGCTGATGAAATTCTTAGTCACTCACTGCGGAGCCATTACTAAGCCCTGAAGACAGAGACCTAATCAAAGACTAAGCAGGAGAAAGGTGAGCACACACACACAGAAGCTGCAGATTCAGACTCCCTGAACAGACGTTCAAAGACTGCGAGAAGCAAACGAAGCATCAGCGAGGAAGGATTTCACACCAAACTACCACCACTTCACAAGAGGACAAACTGGGCACTTTAGAAACCGCCAAGGAAGGAGCAAGAAGAAAAGCAACAGGACAAAAGTCGACAGCAACGACCACAATAATTAACACAAACCCTGCGGCTAAAAGTCTCGCCGTCAAACTACAAACCAGAAAAACATCACCCACAATGTAAAAGCCACACAAGCTTCCCTTTACACAATGTGAGCAAAAAATGATGGAGCAATTCACTATATATATATATATATATATATATATATATATATATATATATATATTACAGTCACTCTTCACTGTGTCCAGCTCTTAAACACCTCATGATTGGATCTTTTATTTTGTTAAGATAAAGTGAAACTCACCAGCTGCAAATGCAACTGTTAGTTTCAGGAAAATATTAACCTTAGTTAAGAATGTTTGAAGCAAGAAATAAATGTAAATTATTTTGGGAAATATACTTAGATGGTACATGCTGTGCTCATCGCTAATAGGTTTAGTGAATGGCCCAAGATTTGTGTTGCACTGACCGCTAAGTTCAATATCATTCATCTTTGCATGTTTTGGGTCATTTACTGTGCTTGATACACATGCCAATTAGTCTACCTACATACAAGAAGCTGCTAGGGAGGGTATGATACCACTTTTTTGTGTCCAATATGATACAGATATCAACCTACATACAGTCCAATACAGTTGTTTAAGTCTTAAATCAACTTAAATCATCTGTGCTGATGCATTTAATACCTAGATAGTCAGCTAAACACAGTGCTCCATGTGCATGGCAGACATTTGCAACGTAATTACTGTATGTCATAATTTGGGTTTATGAACGGTATGGATTTTTATGTTTCCAATATCTGATCCAGTTATTTTGTCCAGTTCCCAGAAAAGTCAACAAACCTTCCACCAACAGCTACTCCCGGTCATGGACGTGAACATTCACCCTGAATTTTAAAATTCAGGGTGCAACAGTTAGTGGCATCTAATGGTGAGATTTAATAAAATAGGACTGCTCTACTCTGTTCTCCCTTTCCCATGTTTATCAGGTAACTACAGTGGCCTTTGCTTTCGGATGATGCGATACCACCTTTTTGGTGTCCGATACCGATATTCATATCACAACTTCGAGTATCTACCCATACCGATATCACTCCAATACCGTCATTTTTAACAATAAAGCAGTTAACTGAACATTTGTACCATCTATTTCATGCAATTTCAAAGACGTGTTAAACAGAGAATTATGTCTGCTCCTATACAGAAGAATTACATGACTCATGACTCAGCTAAAATGCTGGATTTTATTTACACATTTCTGGCCTGTGCATAGAAAAAATATTCTTTTTCCTTCCAGTATCCGGTTGAGTGATTTTGACCATTAACGGACCAACATTGTTTGTGTTTGCGCCGCAAGATTCTGCATCAGCAAGACAAAAAACCACACACATTGTGGCTGGTTTGTCCATTTGAGATCCAGTAGAAACATGTAGACACAAGATGGTGGCCTCTGTAAAGCAAGGCCCCTGCCAGACCATGAACATTCAAGCAGATTTCCCAAAAGAGTTTACCTTTTCTTTGAAAATGGTATTTGTTTAACGTGAGACATAATAAATTCACACACTACACTTTAATAATGTAAAGTAAAGATTTGATAAAAGGTCTAGGTTGTAAAGTCACAACCAGCGATTCACAAAAATATGTGAGCTCTGTGAAGAGATTAGTTTTGGCTGCACATCGACCTTGACATCTGCCTGAAGCCGGTACGACCCACATGAGGAAGGATGATTACAGTCAAAGTTTACAAGAATGTGTTTCCTCACATGACAGAAAGAAATTTGGGAATAGGTGATATGCTGCCACTTTCTTCCTGTACAATAGGGTTTTTCAATAAAGGCATCTGACTTTCAGGCACACGTCAAGCTCTCAGAGGAAGCTGTTGTAGTTCCATTAAAGGATACCTGTCATCTTCAGGGGAAGCATGTTGAATAAGAATCCTGGGACTCGCCGGACGTCTCCGCGGCAGCGTACGTGACAATGATTTTCTATGTGTACACATACAAAACATATCACCCATATGACCATAAAATCAGCAAGCCAGTATATTCATGCATGTGGTGAAAAGCTGTCCATGCCTTTTCGTGCCTGCCAAGGCTACAGCTAAGTTTGAACCACTTGCGAGAAATGAAACAAGCTGCAAACACAACACAGACATACCATCAAGACTAAAAAAGCCCTGTGGGGCAAACTTTGTTCTCTGTTTAAGCATCCAACAAACACAAAAGCAACATTAGCTTTAATTCAGTTTACTTCAACTCCAAAATTCAATCTGCTTTTGGCTCTGTTTTCGTGGTCAACAACTTTGGCCTAAGACTTTATTTTAGCTCAAAATTCGTGTTAGTTTTGAATCAGAGACAATCTTCACTATCCTAGAAGCCACATACAGAACATGCAGATCTGTTGCCAGAAACACCAAAAGTACATCTTCGAGGATGAAGACACCCAAAAGACTATACCAATGACTGAATAGTGAAGAGTAAAAATATGCACATCTTTAGATTCAGTAACATATTCAAAGTCCAATATGCAACATTCCAAGAATATAAAAAAATATTACCTATGTAAGTATAAAATGTAGTGGAGTGGTATGTTCTTCAGTAGAAACAGTTGGAAACACTGGACCTAGTATATAAACCTTCTTAATTAGAATTAGAAATGGCTTTTTGCCTGATATATTACTAATATCACTACCTTGACTACTTACCAATACTGCTATCATTCTAATGCCGCCTTTCACCTCGTTTGAACAACTTAAAACTTTTTGAGTTGACCCTACACAGATAACGCTGTCCCTGTGTTGACGCCCTCGCCCTTGTCCTTGTCACATAATGGTGGTGACAGACATCTCTTTACAGCATTTAGCTGGTGTTTATATCATATAAAGGGTTTACTGACTGTATTGGGATTCCCTTTTTTCCTTTTTTTCCAATATCTGAACCAGTGATTTTGGCCAGTTTCGGAAGTTTACTGTGCGTTAATTCCTTGTTCAAACACTCTGCTACTGTATTTGCAACAAGTAAACAAGTAAACTTTTCTGAAAGCTCGAAATTAAGGATGTCCTGTGTACAATATGTACAGTATGTCATGATTAAGAGTTCACTAGTTATTGACAGTAACGGTAGACAGAGGTAGTAACAAGCCACGTATGGAAAGTAGTAGAGTAGTGGTAGTAAAAGCAAAGGTCAGATGAATGTGTCTCTCTGGATTTACTTCAAAGAAAGCTTGCTGTTTGGCTAAAAGGTCTTCAGACACGGAAAAAACACAAGTTTAGGGTTTACATTGGTCTGGCGCTTCCATCATGGAGAGTTTTACAAGCTGCAAATGGCCTCCAAAATGACTCGGAGCTAGCCCTTCTCTTCCTGGAATTGTAAGTCATTTGATGCCCTTACATTCATTAGTGACCAGCAATAACAGGCATGCAATCACCTTTGCTTTGTTCTGCAATGACTAGTGGTACTCACGAATTGCATATTGGACTTTTGTATATGTAACTGAGCACTTGTCATGTCATTTAATCATACAAAATTGAAAAAAACACTTTCAAGAACGACTAGAAAACGGTAGCAACTCGGGGAACTTCCAGGTGGCACAGACGATTGGCAGAGCAGAGTATAACAGACGTGTGGGGTAGGTGGGTGGGGAAGCTTCAACATCGGGTATGTGGAGGACCATTCACAGGAAAAGTTAAGAACATGAAAACACAACGAGGGTTGTGGGTTCAGAGTCTGGTACCTTTCAGTCTCTGGTGAGGGGGCATGTTTGTCTGGAGTCAGACAGTTGGCGCTAGCACTTCTAACCCTGTCCAGAGACGGCAGAAGATCACTAGAGGCACCACAGCATAACATGCCATCCAATGGAGGAAGAGGAGAACAGGAGGAGAAGACAGACACAAACAGAAAGGAAAAAAAAAAAAAAACAATGAACAAACAGAAAAAACATTTGAAAACAAAGTCCAAACAGATTCCAAAAATCGTAAAGTTAGTCCAATAACTAAACCATGACTGGCTGACTGGTGTAAGAATGGAAATGTCTTTAAGTTAACATGGTTGTCATGGAGATGGGGTATGATAAAAATGTGTTTTTTCATTGTTATGGCACAGGATGGAAAGCTCACTGCACTTTTCTCTCAGTGTAAAAGGCTTTTACTCATATCTATTATTAACACTCTGCATGTGTGTGTGTGTGTGTGTGTCTTACCTAGCTGCCACCTCATCTCTGAACATTACAACTCGTTGCGTGAAGGAATGACGCCTTGCATTGACTACTTGCAATTCTGTGACAGTGCTCGTCTTTCGACATGCAGGCAGCGTGGAACTAGTCGCACAAGATGAAAATTTAAAAAAAAAAAAACAGCATGCAGTTGCAAATAAAACAAAAAAATAAAAGGTAAAGATGGAAACTAATCTGTGAAGCTCCTGCTGCTGTAGAAAATACTCACATACACAGAGAAGGTCACTGATCTCTGAAGAGTGTGTGACTCCATCAAGACTATACATGTTTGCAAATGCTTCATATATAAGTTTTATTACTGATATTTAACTGCTATTGTCACTGTCAGATTGTCAAAAGGTCTCCGCCCAAACATTGAAAACAGTGACTGTGTCCAACAGATTGTTATACCATGAACCAGGAAGTCTGATAATCATGTTCACTTGTATAAAGATGTGTAAAAGTCATTTCTACCTAAAAGCCTGATCACAGAGGATCCAAGATGGAGGAACTATTTTTAGTACCTCTAATCTATAATCTATTTTGGGCGAATCTTGGCTGGAAGTCTGCTTCAACTCATGTTAGAACAAAACTCTGACATGAAACCTGACCTGTTGTTCAGTTTTGGATGAATATTTATAAGCAATAGCAAATGTGATAACTGCAGCATCTGAAAATGGATCTGTCTCTTTCAGGGTTAAATGAACGTCATAGCAGTGGTCATGAATGCTGACAAGGAAATCTATTAATAAATGTTGTGTGCAATGTCAAGTTGATGAAAATAAACCATCCCTCAAATATTAAGCTGAAGTCATAGTGGCTATAACAAAATCTCAGTGCAGTTAATCAAAAGAGGGAACTTCATTAGTTGTCATGTTAACTTTGAAGAAAGAAGCTTTTCTTGGGTGCAAGCACTTGACTTGGATTAAATTTGGTTAGGGTTGGTTTAATTTAGTTTAATTTGGTTTAGTATGGCATGGTTTAATTTGGTTTGGTTTGTCTTGGGTTGGTTTCATTTGGTTTAGTTTAATTTAGTTGGATTTCATATGGGTTGGTTTGATTTCGTTTGGTTTAATTTTGTTTGAATTGGTTTGGTTTGACTTGAGTTGGTTTGGTTTGACTTGAGTTGGTTTGGTTTGACTTGAATTGGTTTGGTTTGACTTGAATTGGTTTGGTTTGACTTGTTGGTTTGGTTTGACTTGAATTGGTTTGGTTTGACTTGAGTTGGTTTGGTTTGACTTGAGTTGGTTTTGTTTGGTTTGGTTAGACTTGGCTTGGTTTGGTTTGTTTTGATATAATTTAGTTTGAAATGATTTAATTTGGTTTGGTTTGACTTGTTGGTTTCATTTAGCCTGATTTGGTTTCTTTTGGTCTGGTTTAATTTAGTTTGGTTTGTTTTGTTTTGATTTGGTTTAATTTAATGTGGTTTGGTTTATTTTGGTTTGGACTAGCTTGTGGTTTACCCATTCTAGGTTGCACTAAAAACATGATGGACACAATGGGGACCCTCTTCATAAGTAGAATTGAAGGGCTAATTCTAAGTGAAATAAAAGTCAACATTTCTTCATTTCAGGGATTAAAGTCTGCCAATAGATAACGTTAAATTCAAAGCACTGGAGGAGGAAAAAACCTCTTAAGTTGTATTACAATACAGAGAAAACACTTTTCCTCATATACAGTACACAGACTTACCTGTTTGTGTGTTTGTGGATGCCGTTGAACAAAAGTGGCATCTTGGGTGGCAAAGTGTTACTGTGCTTAGTAGATCTCCTGAAGTTAGCATGTCGCATGCAGCAAACACAGTTAGGAAAAATGGGAGGAATAGGTGGAAGGAAAAAAAGAAAAGAAAAGAAGAGTGGGAGTTTGTGGAAAACAGAAAAAGATCTATAAATGCAAACTAAGCGCTACTTAACCAGTGATTTTATAAATTCTATGTAGGTTAAACTTGATCAAAAAGATCCAATTTGTTTGGTGCATGAGGTGGTTTGATAGATCAGATCGATAGATCAGGCAGGCGCGGTAAGCTTCATATTTCACTTTCTTCACAACTGACATACTGAAGTCTGGTGAATCTCCGGCAAGACAAAAATCACTGGCTAAGCTCCTGTGTTCTTGCAGTGTAAGCAAGTGGAGCCAAAGAGCGATGCGTGACAGGGATACAAGCATCAAATGCTGCATCTCCTGTCAGACACACACTCCTCCTTCAAACACATCCGTGTGCATGAAATAAACCAAGATGGATTATCACATCGGCAAAGGAGGCACATGCCCACGGCTCCAGAGCCGAGGCACAGTAGGGCCTGAGACTTGAGATTAATTATTGGACAAAACAAGACTGTTTCACTCACTATTCAACTCACTCAACGACTTGTATCTTGCTGAGTTTGGAGCTGGACTCTACACTACACATTGCTTTTATTACGTTGCTATCAAAAATAAGCATTTAAGGAAGCTATCAAGTGACTGTGTTATATCTTTGATCACTTTTTCTCTTCTTTTTTTTCTTGTGTGAATATTTTAATTTTTTTTTTTCACTTTTTGATCCTGTCATATACTTTGTCTTCTCAATGTTCTGGATTAAAACACTGATGAATTGATCGAATTGCACTTGCAAATAGTTGTACATTTGCCGGCTCTGTTGTGGGTTTAATTTGATGTTAAAATGACAAATATAATTTCTACATGATACATTGTATGTTGTCACATATGCAGACCATGTGGACACCTACTATTTGCGCTGGGGTAGTAGAACATGGACAAGCAACAAGATGGATCTGGATAAAATCCAGTGGCTCAGACTGGTTAAGAATAAATATTGGGTTTGGTAATGCTGGATGAACTCACCTGAGTATGAGTATAGTGTATATATTTTAATAGGAATGCACAACATTGGCATTAGCAGATATTGGTCTTTAAAATGTTGGGATTATCAGATATCAGCAAACATACGACCGATGACTAAAACAGTTGGCTGAATAAGCTGCTACCTCCATGACTTCTATTTTTCAAGTTTATTTATTTTATACAAAGAGAAATATATATATCTACATCTGCTGCAACATAAGTACAAAAAATTATTATGTTAATTTCACTACAAAGGAGACTAAATTACCTTAATAACTAATATTGTTATCGGCTTAGGCACTCCCAATATATCAGCATATCAGATATGAGCAAAAAGTCCAATATATTGTTTTTTTTTTTTCCTATCTAGGGTAAGTGTGTATTAGTGGGTCATTTCCACTGCATGTTTTCTGAAATCAGGCAAAACAAGCAGCAGTTACCATGGTAACTATGATGAACTATCTCACTGGGTTTTGATCAGGAAGGTTCGATTTTAAGAGTTTAAGGAAAAAAAAAGATTTATCAGCCTCAAATTAAACATACAGATGTGCAATGGAGAGTGTGACTTACCTCGCAGTAAATAACAATCTAATACTCCAGAAGAGACGACTACTGTGCATGTGGTAAATGTAAGTGTCAACTACTGTAACTGTGTAGAGACAGGATCTCTTAATCATTTTTAAATAAACGGCAAAGGCAGAATGAGCAGAAGAAAAGAAATCTGTCATGAAATATCCACAAAGAAATTATTTGTGGATATTTCATGACAGAGAAAATGGTCAAGTGTCTTATTTTCCTCCTGGCCTTGAAAAATACTGCCGGTCTTGTTGTTGAGGAGGGTCAACCTGCTGAGAACCACAGTTTCAGTACTGTACTGTCCTCTAGTGGTACAGAGGCAGTAGTGCAATTTTAAAAAATGAATATAAAGGCTCAGTTCCAATATCCTCCCTAAACCATAAAGCCCTGAACACTCACTGACTTTGACTTTGTCCCCTGTTAAATGTCTGATTATTGGAGGCTGCCGGGGCATGAACTGATATAAATCAGAACAACAAATTACTTTATACATTATATAACTTCAACTTTAAATAAGGTTTGATTTGGCAAGTTATGTTATGTTAACATTTTATTTCAAAATATATAATTTACTCTTGTGTAAGATAAATGGCCAGTAAATAAATAGTGGTAAACTTAAAGCACATTCTTACATTCCTCAGATTAAACGAAAACCTTAATTTCAATTAATGTCAACATGTCTATGATACCGACATCTTTATTGGAAGATTCTCAATATTGCAATATCAGTCCAACATAGTCTTTTTTACATCTTACTCAAATGTATAATGGTATCTACTAAGTTGCCACTTCTCCATAACCACCATTTTAAAATCATAATGCTCCACACAAGTGTAACAATTATTCTGCTTCCAAATATAAAATGTTATTAAAGAGTTTTATTAGCGGTGCTTTTATGTGATATATAGGGTATATATGGATTGTATCAGACCAGTATTGGACAGATACCGATACTGGGTATAGTATTGGCTCACCCCAAGAGTACACACTATGAGCTGTGGGTAATTCTCTTAGGCAAAGTCTTATCTTACAAAGAGTGTATGAAGGGCATAAGAGGTCTGTGTGAGAGTGGGACACATCTGACGTACGGTGCCTTTACCAAAACTAGCAGTAAATGAAGTGGGGAGTTGAAGCTGAAAACCACAGTCGACTTGTTTTGGAATTATGTGATTTATTTATTATAATCTATTAATTATAATAGTGAGATAATGTTCATCCAAACTACATACAGTAAAATTTGTGTTTCTTTTGCCTTTGCCTTGTTCAGTTTATATTATTTCAATGTCTTTTTTTTTTTTTTAAAGAAAGTGACACACAGACACAAACATAATAAAAATTCAACTACACTCACACACACACACATACACAACTAAAACTGACCCAGTAGCCAAACGTCCACAACCAAAAATGTAAACAAAACGTCATGATTGGCCATTTTACCTGGTGTGGAGGCACTCGGCACTTTTGCCTCGCATTGACTGGTGGATCATGATGATCTCACTGTCGTTACCATGGGGATGGATGACAATGGGGAAATTAACAACAGTCAAAACACCAGGAGAGCAGAGAAGGGAGAAGAGAGTGAAGAGGAAAGAGAAGCTGTTGCTGATTGATTTACACACACACACGCACACACGCACACACACACACTTGACACACAACACACACAGTTAAATACCACAGACTGAATGCCACAGGTTTTTGTGAAGCCAGTGTACTTTTTTGTCTAAGGTCACTTTCACAATCAATGAATAGCTACTGAACCACAAGGCATTAAAAAGAAGATGTTTTAATATTAAGTAGCAACAAAACATGTGAAATACCTCATTAACTCATGTCATTGTACTGTACAATTGTGTGAGTTGCACTGACAATAACGATACGTTTTAATGCGAGGCAGGTAAAAATGACACAAAACCAAAATCCCAGAAATCCTGGTTGATGTTAGGTCGCACAATTAAGTCTTCGCGTGAAGTTAATTTATTAATTTATCTCTCAAGTGTAAAGGCAAACAGACCAAACCCAATTTTGACTGGCTCTGTTGTTGATACATGTTGGTCTTATAGTCCATTCCCACTGGTAAAAACAAGTTTAATCCTAGATTTTAACTGGATTTTGATCTGTATGAATGTGTTTAAGTCCAGTGAATTATAGTATAGGTTTTTATTGACTTTGGCTCTGCCTTGCAATACTGGACGTGCTAAATTTTTAATCATTTTGGCAGCGACGCAAATTCCCATTTGGGAAAAAAACTTTGCATATCCGGTGCCTAAAGACTGAAGAAAATAAAGAAAAATGTTTTCTTCTTGTTCCAGCTTGTTTTGCTTCTAACACTCACAAATTTCACACATGGATGAATCCATGGTGAAATAAAACACCACAGGGAAGAACAACCACTATCAGTGGGAATCTTGTTATTTGCCCTTTTTTTTGCAGATTCACCCTGGCTAAAAAAAAATAATATGATTTTGTTTCTCCATGGTTGTTTGCAGGATTACCATCGAGCAGAAATTATGGGGATTTTGTTTTTGTGCAATGTTTCTGATTTGTTTCTTGATCTAAAGTTCTATTAATGCTGCAGTCTGGCATAACTGCTCGCATAACAGATGAAAAGCACAGTTGCGGTGTAACAAGCTGAGCTAAAGCAGAAGAAACACACCTGTCGTCCAGGTATTCCTCCTCCTGGTGGCGACCTCTGGCAGCGTCATAGAAGCGGGCAGGAGAGCGAGAACGGCGACTGTGAGGAAGCTCATCGTCCAAACTCCTGCACAGAAAGGAAAAAAAACAGAAGGAAGGATTACATCACACTAACGGTCAGGCGGTGAAAATAAAGCGAGCCAGACATTTAATTAGCAGATGGACTGATTGCTCACTTGCAACTTCTCAATCTCTGCAGAGCTGCTTTAAAGGTCACATAGAATGGTCTTTTTGAACAAAAAATCGAGATTACTGATTTATCTACTTAGATAAATTAAATAATATTTATGGTCAAAAACCTCACAGTCTCCAGATTAAACCAGTTTATTGCTGCTCTCTGCCAGCCTCTGAACAGACACTGTTTCTAGAGCTAATGCCCCGCCCCCCAGAACATTGAGTCTCTTGTGATTGGCCAGCTACCAGCTGACTGACTGCTCCGTGGTGCTTCTTCTTCTTCTTCTTCTTCTTCAGGTTGAATGTTCACGTCCATGACCAGGAGTAGCTGTTGGGGGAGGGTTCGTCACATGGCAAATGTGCTAGTTAGGTAACTAAACTGGACTTTTCAAAACCTCTTGCTCGATCGCAGGTAAACAGAGAAGCCCTTCTTTCTCAGAAGTGGCTGAAGTGTTTATTGTGACACTTTAGTGATGTTTAGATACGGGAAGGACACGGGGACACACCAAAAAACATCAGAATTTTGATTTTCCACTGAATGTCCTCTTCAATGTCTTACAAGTGACTAGTAAGTGGGTTTTCATCAGTGTTTATGCACGGTTTTTATTTACACATTAAATGAAAGAAAAAAAAAACCCTAAACTGAAACAAAGGTTAAGAAAAAGTTTTACAGTATTGCAAAACTGTGTAATATTCCAAAAACTGTGGAAATAGCAGAAATGGCAAGATTGTGTGGACTGAGGAGAAAACGACGACATCAGCTAATTATTTCCCCATAAAGTTGTCCCTTCTTGTCCTACTGTGGTGACCTGGAGTGTGCGCCCTCTACTGCTTATCTCAGTGAAATAACGCTCTGTGAAATTGCACTAATCTGCAATTTTCTTTTATCAAATATTTGAAAATTCTGTTAAAATTGCAGCTTCTACCAGGGCTATTATTGGCCCTTAATTAGTAATCAGGTCATACTAACAACCTTATGATGAACAACTACTGATCTTACATGTAACTGAGCTACAAAGATGAGCAGTTTTGGCTGAAACACACCCAAGAAGGTTTCACAATCCCGTCAAATGTCCTTAAACTGATTCCTCCCTGTGAAATAAAAAAAAAGAAAATCTACCAAACCAACACCTCACCTCTGGGTGGGAACGTTGGGAGGCCGGGAACGGATTCGTCCCTGCTCCTCACGTTTTGGGGAGACTGAGCGGGATCGTACATGATGCGATGGCGTCCTCTGCTGCTCTGGCACCTCCAACGTGGACGAGGGCTCCCGCTGCCTCTCCCTGCCACGTCCGTCTGCTGCTGGGTGAGAGCGACCGCAGCATGTGCACATGCACGTGTTAAACCACAGCAACAAACAAAAACCTTTACACAGTCGGTTTGTTAAATTATGGACAATGAAAGAGAGGAGGAGTTTGGCAAAACTGTGGTTTGGATCATAAAACCTCCTGAGTCTGAGAGGAAGATATTTTATTTCTGCTAATTATCTTCACCCAAAAATGTCAAAAACATAACGGTCTTGAAATTACAGTTAGCATGAGAGGCTGATGGTAGCATTGTTAGAGAGCCAACGTTTAAGCTTCAGTTAGCTTCACTTTGCTAGTCGGCTAACATTGTTAGAACAGAACCTTTTCAGGGTCTAAAATTAACACCCAGAAAGTGTCAAACAGAAGTAAAAAAAAAAAAAAAAATACAAATTTAGTGGACAAATAAACAAGGTGGGCTGTAATAATCTAGTGTCAACTACAAGTTTCAAATTAGAAAACACACTCCAACATAGGATTCTAAGATGGCTAGCTTGCATCAGTAATTAACTCAGCTACTTCTGGCTTACTTTGTTTCTTATTATTGTGTTAGCAGGCGTGTTAGCGAGCGTAAAGAGAGCATTATGACCTGTGTAGGACTCAAACCTCAAAGTTCTGAAAATGCACTCGTGACCTGCAGAATGACTAGTGGCACTTTTTTATACCGGGAACATTTTTGTTAACAGCATGGAATGTTTTGAACATGACAATGGCTATGCTAGCTGGTAGCACTAGCATAATGCCAAGAATATAGAGGAAAAGTTGGTTTGAAGACACAAACATATTGATCAATTCTGCACTCTAGACGACAAAAATTACTTTTAGCTTAACAAACAACAAGCTTTTTAAAAAAGCTTAACTCATGCTCTTGTGAGTACAATGCAAGTGACTAATCTCTCATTAGTACAGGTCAGTCAATATATCAATTTTGGTGAGGTTAAGGCTGAAGACGTTTTTGTTTGGCGCTGTTTTTCAGTGATCTAGCGCAGTGTGCTGGGGTTTTGTTTGATTGTGTCTTGACTGTCTCTTCCTGGTTTGTTTTGCTTTGAACTCTTTCTCTTTTGATGCACTTATTTATGTTTAGTGTAAAGCACTTTGTTTGTCTTGTGCGCTATACAAATAAACTTGCCTTGCCTAGCCTTGCCTTACCGAGCAAGGCCACTCTATGTCCCCTCGTGGCAGCGCTGCTAAAATGAATGAGGGACACTTGGGCAGAAGTTACAGGAGTTTACATCCATCGACATTCAATGTATAGACTTTATGCACTTTGTTCTCTATGTTGTGAATGAATAGAAATCCTGCACTTTTAACTTTTCACAGACATTTTGTTTGCGTCAGTTACACAGATACGTGATGTATCGCTTTATGATTGTCTTCCAATATATTGATTATCACATTACGGCAATATTACTCGTATCGTGGACCATGTATCGCATATCATATCGTGAGGTACCCCGTGATTCCCGGCCCAACTTAACAAAACAATGACCACGACACCATTTGCTCAACCCTGTGCTCATGCTAACACGTTAGCATAGAGCCTGATGCCACTGAACAAACTTTAAGGCAGCCAGAACAGAACAATGTGTCTCAAGGTTACAGAGTTTCCATAAAAGCAGCCAGATATTTTCCATCACTGTGTGCTGTATTTTGACAATGCAGTTTCATAATAAGTCTTTTCTTTCTTTGGTGGCGTGGCAGAACTAACTGAGGATAAAAATACAGACAAAAATATCAGCCTTGAAAGAGTCGCTGTCGAGCTTTGTAATGATTGAGGTCACTTGCTTCGTTTCCAGAAGAAAAGAAAAGCGCCTCGAACGCAGCGTAGGCCGTTAGCTGTACTTTATAATGTGATACAAAGGTTTATTTTTCCTATTTCTTACTCCAATGCACATAACTTAAAACAAGAAATGATGTGGTGTTTTTTTCCCATTCCCTCTCTCTCTGCTTTTAAATTGAGCACTTGTTAATTTTAATACACTGTAGAGTTTCACAGATGATATTTGATGTTAAATATCATAAAATAACTTAGAATTTTCTTAGTTTTGACCAGGACTTCTCCAATGTTTGGACTTTCCCTGTGGTGTATTTATTTTTGTTCTTTGGTCCTGGTTTTCTCTGCTTTTCTTGAGTCTTGCTAGTTTCCTGTTTTATGGTTTAGTTCCTTCCTGCTGTGTAGCCTGTATTTCCCTCTGTGTCAATTTTCTGCCCTGATGTGTTTCACCTGTGTTTAATTATCCCAGCCACCCTTGTGTATGTAGTTTCTTTGTTGGTTCATCTGTTCTCTTCTGCTCAGTTTCCTGTACTCTGTGTTTTCTTTGTGTATTCCTAAAGTATTATAGGATTCTGTGTTAGTTTTGTAACGTCTCCCGCTTGTTTGTGCATGTGAACATTTTTTCAATCCAGGTTTAAAATGTTTTTTTTTTTATTATTCTCACATGCTTAGGACTGATCTTTTTCAAGCACATTTAAAATTCATCTTGCACTGTATGTTATTTCAGTAATTAAAAAAGTAAATTATTGTTTTGTGCTGCATCATCATGCTCTGTGCTCCATTTTAGAGTAGTTTTCTTTTATTCTCTTATTTTTCTGTACTCTATTTTGTAATAACTGGGTTATAATTTGGGTCTCTTATTGTTTCCCATTTTTAACTTATAAATTATAAAGCTGCCTTGCCTTGCTTTTGAGTTTCAGGGTTTTTTTTGCACTTAAATTCAGCTTCTTTTCCAGTTCTTATTGTTGAGTTACAATTAACAATTGAGTTATCATTTCAAACAACAATTTCACATCTACTTCCCTTAATCTTCCATAATTTTTTCACTTAGCAGTGAAATTTTACTTGATACAAAAGGTTTCCTTGCTATATTGTACTTTACCAGTGAAGACTTGTGATAATCCAATCCTGAAACTATTGAACATGGGTTTAATGCAGAAATCCTCAGAGCTCAGTATCACAGAAATAGGTAATACGATTTGGAAAAAATAGCCCAAATTTGTCAACCAATCAAAATTTTGCCAAGTCCAACTGTAACATACAACAACACGGATGACTCTGACAGACGTGTAAAGTCATACAGTAACACAAACACACAGAGAGAGAGAGCATTACATCATGCTAGTGTTTCATCTTTTGAGAAAATCTTCTAACGCTGTTATCAACATTACCGACACATAACAGTGTTTCCCATGCAGTGACATTTTTGTGGAGACCTTTCATGTCGAGTCACATTCAATAGGCTGTAAAATAGCAGATTCACTCCATTTGAATGCATAATATGAAACCATTTTATTATGTCAGATATGTAAAGAACATATTTTAGCACACAAACTACAAAATTACTAAAAGATGTATTTCAATCTTAAATGTACAACCACCAAAAATGAAAATAAATGCTTTGGGATACACTGTATAGCCCTGTTCAGACCTGGTGTTTTACTTGGTTTTGAGATAGATTTTTACAGAACTAGTCCTGCATAGTGTACAAAATTTGGATTTATCACCAAATATATTAATGCTTACATCAAAAAACTAGTTTACTTTTTTATTTAATAGTGCAACTCCACATTAAAATGATTATTCTCCGCTAGTTTGAAATGATTACTAATTTGTCCAGCAGAGGGAGCTGTGAGTGCAGCTTGTCCTTCCATCCACATCGTCTTTTTTTTTTACTCATCGGAAGAAGCCAACAGTGATTTTGTGGCATTTTGTGGTGACCACAAAGGACAAAAACAAACTAAACTATAGACATTTCTTGTTCTATGTCATAGTTCACAAAATAACAAAGAAATTTGTGGACTCATCACGTCAACTCTCGCGTGACCATGAAGGGATTTGTATGCAAAATATGACAAAACAGTGTTTCTGCATGTTCTTAGATGTTTCCCTGCTCCAACACACCCGATTCAAACTGTCATTAAGCTCTGATAACGACCCATTTATTTGAATCAGGTGTGTTGGAGCAAGGGAAACGTCTAAAACTTGCAGGGCAGCGGGATTGAGAAAAACTGTATTAAAGACCTAACTAAGAATTTTATGAAGTGATATCTAATCTTTCAAGTAAGTAAGTATAAATAGGAATGCAAAAATCTAATTATTTGCACCGAGCCCTAATTAATACCAGGTCTGAACACTTGGAACACGGTTGAACACTTGGAAACAGTCCCCACCCACCTTTAGACACTACTGCTGTACCCTCATCAAATTCAGGCTCTGTAACACGCTGTGAACCTAAACAGTCATAGACACAGACACACACACATGTGGAAATAAACACACACACATACGTGTGCACACATATATGCATGCACACTTGCAGGCACAAAGGCAGTGTTAGGGAAGGTAATGATAGTAGTAATAGACATTAACGTTCATGTTGCTTGTCACAGTTTAGGCAACTCGTTACGCCCAAACACATCGTCTCAAACTTACGCTGCAGCTTCTTGCCGGGCGTTTCTGTGTGTGTGTGGCGTCGGGGCAGGTATGGGGACGGTTGGGGCAGCGGTATGGATGAGACATCATGGGTTTGAAGTGGGTACCAGTGAGGCTTATCGTCCAGTAAGGCCGTCTCCAGCTCTATGAGGATCTGTTCACAGTCCAACACAGTGAATATACATTACGTTTGTGCCTGAACGTCTGCAGCTTCGGTTAATGCTTTATCCGATTTCCGCTAGGTAATCGGATAAAGTAAAAACCATTATCACCAACGTTAAAATTCACTGGTGTAAACTGGCCGAGAAAAGTCAGATATGGACTTTTCACGGGATTATTATTGCAACAGCACATCATCAGTAGGGTAAAACTAACTTGCCTCGCAACGGTTTAACCCCAGCTCACGTTCACTATTAGTGGGTGAACAATCCAACGCTTGGTGAATTCTGCTTTACAATGATAGGAAGAGCAGACATTGAGGGATCAAAAAGCGGCGTCGCTGTGAACGCTGGGCCGCCACAGCCAGTTATCCACAGGAAGCAGATCATTTGCTCACTCATCATCTTCGTCTTCCTCACATAAACCCCTTTTCCACCAAAATTACCAGGAACTTTTATTACCAGGAACTAATTTACTGATAGGTTCCTGGTGATCTGTGTAGTTTGCATTTCCAACACACTTCAAAGTTCTTGAGTGTTGTTGATGACGTACGGTCCAAACATTTAACATACCGGTGGATCGCTTGATTGTGTTTGTTTCTCAAAACCCATTTCATGAGAGATGGTGGGAGTGAGAATCAAGCTTCAAAATAGTTTTCACTGTGAGCTCTCCTCCTCATAATTTATTAGTTTCTTCTCATTGTGCTTGATGTTCATGAGAGGCTGCGTCGCATCGGAATCATTGGCTCGTTCGTTCCGTCCGGTGTGTAAAGACCTTTAGAACGATATGTGCTTTCACAATCAGCGTCTCCAAAAATCTCAAATAACACAAGAAAATGATGCTAGATTTGTCACTAGTTACTTTTTTGAGAAAGAGTTACTAGAGGGCCAGAGTACTCGCTAAATATAGAGGAAAAGTCGCTACGTTCACAACATGGAAACAGCTGCAAGATGTGTTCATCACACAGCCCCGCCCCTCCAAAGTTCCTGCTAATCTGAAAAGACCCTAGTCATGAGTAGGTACTAAAATTACCCAGGTAAAGTGTTTACAGGGGTAATATTTACCCGGGTACTTTTTACAGGGGTAATAATTACCTGGGTAAATGAGAAAAGTTCCTATGGTGGAAAAGGGCCTACATACTTCAGACACTTGGTATAGAGAAATTAGATTATGATAGAGTGAGAGATAAGTTCCAAAAGACAAAGACAAAGTTCCTCAGCTTCACTCTGTTCACACATCCTGGTATATACAATACATACAGTATATACATAAAGTATTTCTGATTTTCCTTCAAGTACCACCAGAGGAAGCTCACGTACCACTGTTGGTACACATAGCACAGTTTGAGAACCATGGCTCTAGCGCATTATGTAGGTGTGCAACATTAAGCTTTTTTGCATCATGTAGATATACAGGGCAGAATTGGAAAGTTACCGACTGAACATGGTCTTAGATTTTGGATATCCTCATACTGCCATAACCTTTCCTGGTCTTAAAGGCTGCTGCACTGATAATCGTGATATCTGTTATACCGAATAAATTAGTGAAATACACAAAATATTTAAACTGATTACATATAAACTGATTAGAAAAAATCACTTAATAGCATTTCTTTAAATTATAAGCCTAATTATTTATGGTATAGCACAACGTGACCATATTTATAGTCAATTTAATTGTTTCTAACACACATATATATCCTTCATTTAACACTAAGAAGGCAAATAAATAAACCAGGTATTAGTTTAACTATATTTTAAAATCAGTAGAGATTTTACTTTAGAGTGTATTCACAATGTATTGACACACTCAGTCTTTGAGAAGCAAAAACATTTGTAAAGAAAACTTAGCATGAGTCCAAAACAACCTGGGTGCAGCTATATAACCTAAAAACAGCCAGATATTATTCATCATATTATGAAGCTGAGCGGTCAAAGACATTCAGACACTCATGTGCGGTACCTCTCCCATAAAGACACTGTCTTCCTCCGGTGACCTGGGCTGGTCCCACACGGTCAGCTCCAGCATGTGGTTGCGGAAATCCCTGCGGTGGACGTGAGGGTAGACGAACGTCTGGTTCCACTTGGGCTCGCACGTCTTCTTCACGGCTTTCGTCCTTCGTTTGCTCTTGTCACTGTGTTCACACGACACAGATGCTCAGCAAACCATGTTCCCTTGGAGTCACTCAAAACTTTGGATTCCTGAATTCATCTAAATACATTCATGTGATTTATGGAAGCCTGAATTCAGCGTGACGTCCAGCTGAGGTGGCAGTCGGAACCAGTGGAGATGCAGGAGCCTGCACGTCCTTTCACGACCACTAGATGCTGCTTCTAACTAAACTCTGATGCCACAGAGTGCCACAATTTGTTGTTTAAATAAGGACTTTCTGTCATGGGCCATCTTGTCATTAGTGCTTTCTTTGTTTCCGGTTTTATTCTGGTAACCCTTGTCTTTTCTCTTTCACTTCCTGTCAAGTTTCCCTCCTCTCTGTCTATATAAAGGCTGCGACTCATTTGAAACCTTTGCCAGACTTTTGTTTCATGCACAGGGTTCAAGTGTTTTTGTTTAACTTGTGTTCTCCATCTCATTGCCTGTTTTTTGACCTGTCAGTTTTGGATTTGTGTTGCTCCTGTGGACTGTCTTTCTGTCTGCTTTCTGATCATTCTGTAGTTGTGTTTGCTGCTGGATTCTTTTAACTTTTATGCTCCCATTATGTTCAAAAAATGTGTCAGTAATCATTTAAATGAAGGCTTCAGAAATCAGATGTATGTAGATGTAGATGTAGATGTACTCTTTAACAACCCATACTTTTGGAATCATTGCTCGAACATCTGTTGATCCTAATGCGATCCACATTTTTGTTTTTCAAGTATTTTGTCGTACCTGCGGTCAGGCAGGAAGTACATTTTGACGTAGGGGCTCCGAGGCCGCCCGTCCGGTCGAAGAGGAAGCTCTACAGCCTGCATCACGTTGACTATGAGCTGGTGACCCACTTTGTCGTACCACAGCTTCACCTGAATGAGAAACGCACAAACAATTTTGATGTAGCATCTTCTATTTTTTTGGTTTTGATTGTTTGGATAAGTCCGACATCCTGACACACTCACTGAGAGCTGCCCTGGCATTAACTGCGGAGCGTCTTGGAGCATCCCGGGACTGGAGGGAGACAGGACATTTAAGGTCGGTCTCTCCATCTTCTGTGACTCAAAAGAACTGGAACCTGCTATGAAGACAACAAGGAGAACAACAACACAAAAAAAAAAAAAAAAAAGAAATTCTGAAACCTCAAGAAGACTCTCCTTTTTTTGTGTTTATTTCAAAGAGGACAAACAAGTTGAGACGAGGAAAAATGGGTGCGGAGGTAATCTGGTCCGACTCCAGATTGAAAAGAGTTCATGTTTATGTTGAGAGTTCCCCTGTTAGAAAGTGTCACATTAAAAGAGAGCACAGACTATTCCATGGCTAAACTGTCACGGTGATGAATTACCACGCTTCTGTCCTACTTTGAGCCAAGTAGGCTTTTGTTAAGAAGTTTGTTCTGCGCCTTATTAAAAGGCTGAAAGATGAAATATCCAAATGATTTATGTTTTAAACCCTTTTTTCAATGGTTTTTGACAGACGTCACAGATGTCGGTCGTCGCAAATGAATCTCGTGATAAATTATGTGAGAGAGCAGCTTATGCTGAATAAAAGTGAAATTCAATTTCTTTCCCAGCCAATGACCTGCTGTGGCTCAGCAGGCAGTTGCCAGTTTTATCCCAAGCTCCCCTTTGTGAGCTGAAGTGCCCTTGAGCAAGGCCTTTAACCCCGTGTTGCTTCTGGTGAGTGCTAGAAGCGAGTATATGAAGTGTGATAGAATTATGTGTACGTCTGAATGGGGAAAAAATTGTTCTTTGAGGGAACTTTAGTTGTCGTCAATTGACTAAGCTGCCAAATTATAGTAGTATAAGGTTAAATTACTCAGATGTCACTACGGTTTTGAGCCAGTGCCGATAAAAAACCGAAACCTATTGCTGAATAATTTGACCCAGGACTGAAATCTGTATTTATTATTTTAATTGCAGACAAAAGCCAGGAGTAAGAGGTTTGTTCTGTAACAGTTGATGTTGGTACAAGTCTGTAGCCTATATCCTCTAAACCAGGGGTCTCAAACTCAAATGACCAAAGGGCCACTGAGCATCTGGTCTGGTCAAGATTTGGTTGATCAAGCGAAAAATAGTCCAACTTTTTGGAAAGGTTCAGTAACAGATGGAGATATAAGCTGAAAACTCTGTCACAATTCTTTCCTATACTGATATTCGTGGAAATATTTCACAGAATTTCACAATAAAAGTATTTGTTTTCATATGGAACACAGTAAAAAAAGTAAACATACTTATGATAAAAAATGAACATATAAATAACAAAAACAGACATAACTCATAACTTGCAATTAAGTGGTGGGTCATATGGAATGGGGGGGGCCGCATGTGGCCCGAGGACCACGAGTTTGAGACCTCTGGTCTAAACCAAAACTGCCTTCACAATTAATATCCTTAATATTAATATTAATATTAATATTAATATTAATATTAATATTAATATTAATATTAATATTAATATTAATATTAATATTAATATTAATATTAATATTAATATTAATATTAATATTAATATTAATATTAATATTAATATTAATATTAATATTAATATTAATATTAATATTAATATTAATATTAATATTAATATTAATATTAATATTAATATTAATATTAATATTAATATTAATATTAATATTAATATTAATATTAATATTAATATTAATATTAATATTAATATTAATATTAATATTAATATTAATATTAATATTAATATTAATATTTATACTAATATTAATATTAATATTAATATTAATATTAATATTAATATTAATATTAATATCCCTCACCTTCCCCTTCCCTTCAAAGTGTGATGGAGAAACTATGTAGCCTTCAGTTAGCATCAAAAAGATGTCCATTGTGGGCTACTGTATTTTACATACTGGCCCATTTATTATTTTTTTATTTAAATAAAATCTGTATTAGGCATCAAATACCTTGTATACACAAAAATTCTAGAGAGATTTTATTTTTTGTGTGGTGAACAAAACTCTTGTTTGCATTCATTCTTTAAACTAAGAAAAGGAAACTATAAATTACGAGGATTATTTATGTTTAACACTAGCAAAGTGAGAGCAAATATTAAATACCGATGCGTGTCAGTTTTGGGGGTTAAGTTATGGAACAAACTCAATGATGAATTGAAATTGTGTTAAACTCTTTTGGGGTTCAAAAGAGATTTGAAATGTAAAATAATTACAGCTTACAATGTGAATTGAAAGTCCAGTACTATATTTTTCAGTGTAATATTTAATATTTTTTTTCACTACGTTTCTGATTTCTGGGTCTCTCCTTGTGCAAGATAGGCAAAAATAAGGCAAAAGCTTCAGCCTATTCCTTTTCTCAGTTATTAGGGCATTTGGGTTACATGATTTCACTTTATGTTCATGTTTTATATGAATGTAACCAAAATAAAGATATTCATTCATTCATTCAAATATGTGCAATTCATGGACCAACCAGGACGAACCACACATGAAAACAAATTATAAATATATATATATATATATATATACACAGCAACAGGAGATACCTACTAGATTCTAATGGAGGGTGGGACGTGTCGGGGATTCTTGGGATATCACTGGAAAATAAAGCAGCAAAGACACTTGTCAGTCATTGAATTTACTTGAAATAAACATTGTCATGTTGTTGATGCACAGGCTGACATGCATGTTAATGTGGCAGCAGTTTACTGGAAGAAAGTCGCACTGTTAACACAATGTTATGTGGTCAAAGAGCAGAGAGAAGCAAAGCAAACCGAGCTCTTCTCCTGACTGCAGTGTTTCCCAGACTCATTATGTTTTCTGTCCGGCCAATCATCATCATCATCATCATCATCATCATCATCATCATCATCATCAGAATAATAATGGCTGAGCACCACTGCCAATACTGTAGCTGAAGTCTGTTCTCACCACAATTACAGGAAAACACCAGAATCCATTGTACAAGCTGTGTGTCAAACAAAGGAAAGCATGGTAATCTATGTAACTCTTATCAGTGTCGTTTGTAAAACTCCAATTTTAATAAATGGAGATTCTACAACCACACAACAGAGATTTGCGTTTACTTGCTTTCCTAGAGTTAGTGTGCTCCAGTTTCCACACAACCACACAGAAAAGTCAGAAAACAAGTTATTTAGTCCACCTGATGAACACAGTGCAGGTAGTGTATTTAAAAAGACACACACAAGTGGGACAGTACTGTGTGTTGGACACAAAAACGCAGAGATGTTCACAAGTCATTTTATGCAAGTCCAAGTCAAGTCTCAGGTCTCTGTTTAAAATAAGAATTCCTTCATTCCATTTGGTCTGTCTGTCCATTTGGTCTGTCCTAACACTACTATGTCAAATCGTATGAATTCAAAACATGTACTGTAGTTGTTTTTTTTTTTTTTCCTCATCCAAACAGTACAGGATTAAAATGTTTACTTTAAAAGGTCTGCTGCAATGCCATGTGCAGAAACACTATTTAACAAAAGTGCTAAGGAATAAAATTTGACTTGACTAGCAATAATAATAACTTAAGTTAATTATCTTGTTACTTATAAAATCTGCAAAATAAAACTAACACATGTGTAGGCAATTATTCTTCCCATGAGAAACAAGACAAAATTCTGCTCAAGACTTATTTTATCACTTGATAAGATGCTTGTAGAAGAAAAATACAACATGCATTTTTCTTAGCATTATGGTTTGATTTGTGGAGAGTAGGAGTGTTAAATCTGTTATCACATAACTTATGGCATATTTTGATAACTCCATTGGTTCCCGATTTGTTGTCAGTCCAATCTGACCAACCAGCGTTAGCCGTACACTGACATTGGCTTAACTGTGTTGTTTTTAAAGTGCTTTATAAATAAAGTTGGACTGGATTGGATAACGTAACTTGAATCTCAAGTCTTTTGAGTTTGCGTCACAAGTCGAGTTGGCAACTCGAATCCGAGTCCCAGACTTGGGTTCCCATCTCTGCAAAAACCACAGAAGTACTAAAAAGAGAGTAAAAACTCTCTTTTTGACTTGACATTATGACTTCAGGGATTAAATTTCTGACTTGCAACTTGAAAATCCACAGCCTCTGAGAAACTGGAGCGCACTGCGAGATGCATTTAAAGGACAGAAGTAGAGTTGAGACATGCTTAGCCTAGCTTAGCATAAACACAGGTAGCAGCTGGGCTAATTGGCTCTCAGCTCCAACTCTGTACCTACGATGAAAGATTATTTCACTCTTGGAAAGAAAGAAAGAAAAATATATGTTGAATTAGTTATAATTTTGTATGAAGTTTGACTTTTAAATTCAAACATTCAACTGATAAGTGTTTCATGGACCTGCTGAAGCCCTGGAGCCCATAATAAAACAACAACAACAAATATATATATATATATATATATATTTAAAAAGCATTAAATTAAAATAAATATTAATTCCAATGTCCAAAACTTTCAAACCAAGTGAGAAATATAAGAGCAGAAATGAGCATTTTTATTTTACACAGCTAGATTTTCACTTTGGGATCCTCAGACTTTACCAAGAGTAAAAAGAGAGGAATCCCAAGCAATAAGAAGCTTGCAATGTTTTACCATCACCATTTTGCATCAGTGACAATCAAATTAAAGTTTAATTTTGTTTCAGCTTTTTCACAGGGCCAATATTCAATATACAACTTGACCTCTCGACAAAAAGGATTCAGTCCAGTTCACTTCAAGATGCAAAATGGCACCAGCAAAACCAAAATTATTTTCAGTGCGTGAGATTAAATAAAATGGGACTTAATAAAATGGGCAGTTTACTTACTGATACTTTCTACACACCCTTTGCAAGTGTTTGGAGAGAAATTAATAAATTCAACTTTTTTTTCCCCCCATCAAAAATCATCAATTTATGTCAAATCTTAAGAGAGAGGGTGGAGAAACAGTGAGTGTTTTCGTACTAAAACACAAATCAGCTCATTACAATGAGTTCATCGTGACATATATCTGATCTTTAAAGAGTAAATAGATTTAAACATCATTTTCCTGGCCTCTACACGACAAAGTGGAGCAGAAATGGTGTCAAATTAGCACATTTTTCACTTTTAACAACTTTTAATTCCTTCTTTCAGTCACTACGGCAGCTAAGCTAATTTGTGAAAAAGGACACAGATATAAAAGTCTGTAAGCTTGAGCTGACGTGCAGATTTATTTTTCCATGGCAGCCAGTTAATTGTTTTAAAAAATACATCTAGTCTCAGACCGGCATTTTCTACGGTTCACTGTAGCTCTTATGATTCAATCTCACACTCGCAGAGAGAATAAAATCAATAGGAACTTCACGATGAATCAACATTTAATGGAGCATTTCTTTCAAGACTATTTCTATTTTCCTGTGATAATATATAGCCTGTTAAAAGATCAACTTACATTTAAAAAAAAAAAAAATGCAATCAATAAAAATAAATTAAATGCATTTATCTTCTGCAAACTTCACACAAATGTATTTTAATATTTGCATGTGTGAGTAAATACTTGTAGGAGAAATCAGAAATTACAAATGACAAATTATCTATGCAGCGCTCACAAAAGTGTCTTGGCATCAACCGTTTCTCTTTTACGCTCCACAGATGATTTATTTGGTTTGATAACGGTTCTAAACTAAGCGCGAGTGCTTTTTAAAGGGGACATACGAGACAAAATGGCAGTGTCCCGGTGCCTGACTTGGCAGCTCACAGCAGCAGGAGGAGGTAATATTTTGAATGCAGCGGCACAGTTGCAGTCAGAATACAAATAAACATCACCGTCTCCTCTCTCTTTTCCTGCTGAGGTCAGCCAACTCTGAGTCAGAGCCGCCGTCAACGCTGTGGCGCTTTTTGAAAGTAAGGGGTTAAATTCAGTGCGATGCACAGCCTGCGGAGAGAGCGACCCGTAAAAATATGAACGGATGGCACCGGTAATGCGCGGGGAGCGGCTGACTCCAGACTTACCCTATAGGTCTGGACACCACCAGCTCCACTTGAGGCTCGGCTTGAGACTCCAGGATGATGTTGTAAACTTCCTTCATGGTCGCACCGGGTAACAACTTCCCATTCCACTGCAACACCTCATCCCCTGGAATCACACGTGTAAGTTTTCAACAGGATGCACATCAGCCATTTTATATTCACCAAGATGGACGTGAAGTGTCGGGTTATCAGCTGGTTTTTCAAAAAGGGTAAATGGATGCAGGGGTTTTTCTAAACCAGGTAACTTTTCTCAGACCAAAACAAAGATTTAGTGTTGAAGCTATTCATTACACTACTTTACACTAGATGCAGTCTAGCTTAAAATCACCCTTTTCCTGTAATGTATAAAGACTCCAGAAATCATGGTAAATAGACAGACAGCCTAAATCAGTGGTTCTCCAACTTTTAATACCAAGTGCCACCTGAGAAAACAATGAGCTCTTGAAGTAAAACCATTATCACCATCGTTAAAATACAGCGGTGAAAATAGGCTGAGCAAAGTTAGCCACTTTCACGGGAGGCAGATTTATTCCCAATAAGATAATTTGCTCTCTCATCATCCTCCTCTTCCTCACATATACTTCAGACACAAGGTGACTCTAATTATTATTATTATTATTTAATTTATTATTAATATTTTGTTATTTGTTTCATTTTCTACACACTCTGGTCAAATTCTCTGAACACATACCCTGGTTTATACAGTAGAACCGTATTTCTGATTTTCCTCCAAGTACCACCAGAAGACACTCACGTACCACCACAAGCGCCACAGTTTGAGAACCATGGGTTTAAACAACTTTGAATTAACTTTGAACTGTTTTTACTCCATGTAAATGTTGCAAGTTACATGATCTGCAGACATTCATTAATGTGCACTTTTATCAAGGATAATTGATATTGCTATTTAAACGTACTTTGTCACCTTTTGAGGTAAATACGAGAAGAAACAATAAGCTCATTCCAAAGCTCAGTCACCATCAGTGTGTTCTAGAAAAAAACCCTGCAGATTGAAGCACTCCATAATTTCCTTAAAGCTCTAGTACGTAACATTCAGGAGGGTTGATTGATGGAACGCTGACGCATAACTTTTTTGTCATTGTTCAGTCACTTGCAACAACAGTGAGGATAAAGAGATGATTGATGGATGGATGTTTCACGCTGGGGTCGTGAAAATATGTACTCCGAAACTGTAGGGGGAGCTCCGCAGAGGAAAAAGCCAAAAAAGGAACCAGTGTAATTATTACTTTTCCTGTCTTTGTGAGGACCTGTAAATAGTTTGTTCGGTCTACCTGCTCTTAGATGTCCCACCACGTCAGCCAAGCTGCCCTTTTTGACTTTAGTGATGAAGGCACCTAATCTCCCTGACTCTGTTACTCTGCCTCCCACCACCTAGAAATAGCAAGAGAGAGAGAGAGAGAGAGGGCTATTAGAATGATATCCATCATATCGCATCATAAGAACACCAGAGACTGAATATTTGAGTCTGATTAGTGACCTTTAACCCCAGCAGAGCTCCCGCTTCCTTAGGCATCGCAGCGCTCCTCTTGCTGAGGGTGATTCGGCCAATCAGATGGTCTCCCTCCTTGGACGGTTGCCAGGTTACAGGATGCTGAGACAGAAGGCGACAGAAGATACAACATGTACACAGAGATACTCTGACTGAAAACAGCTATATCAACTATGTCCGTCCACATGGAACGCCCTGAAACGACTCTGTAGTGCATATGCCAGGCCTGTACGTGGCGCTGTAACGCTGCACCAAAACAAGGAGAAGAAGATGTGATACACGTTACAGATAGAATAACACAAACGGAGAGAGAGAGAGAGTGAACTCAACCAGAGGAAAGAAAGGAAAATAAATAAAGAAAATAAAGGTCATTACAAAACAAACAAACATTTGTATACGTTTACATGTTGTGCCGTTTTCCGTGTGGGTATTTAGCGACTTCACAGACCCTCAGCGACTAACGATAAATCTAGTGACTTTGTTTCATAACCCTAAATGCTTTCACAGAAGGAAATGTTCAGCTCTGCAGAACAGTCACTCATCTGTGTTGTTCAGTTAAGTAAAAATAGCGTCTGTGAAACAAGCTTTTCGGCTTTATTTTGCCCTGTGTGTGAAGCCTCTGAGGACAGGAAGTGTCCTAGTGATTTCTAGTGTCTTTTCAGGCTGACTTTAGTTTTAGTTGGTAACGATGTCAAACAATCTCCCAACACGAAAGTGTATTCACTGCTCACAGTGGAAACGCAAGGCCGGCGTTTTGAGATTTTCCCACTTTGGGAGGCGTTTTAAAACAACACACAAAAATGGCGTTCAGTGTGGATGGAACGCCTCTCTCACAAAAAAAATATGCATATTCACCTAAACCTTTCCATGTGGACGGCCCCTAATTAAAACAGTAAACAGCGACTTACATGCCATACGGTGGGGTCATGTGGGTAACACTCCCAGTCACCTGTGAGAGAAAAGAGAGCGGCTGTAAAATGAACATACATCTTCTTTTCTTCTACAAACACATACACACACACATAGAGAGAGCAGAGAGTGTATACACAGCACATACCAGCATGAGGCCTCTTATCCACAGCTCGGCCAAATTTGGGGGCTCTTCACGAGGTATTTGTTTACAGTAGAGAGGTGGTTTGAGTTTATTGAATAATCAGGCCTGAGCTAGAATTAGAAATTTACAACCTCAGAGCCAGAACTCTGGCTCAAAGTCGTCCAGCGAGGCCACGGAGACGCCGAAGGACAGCTAAGCCTTTTTGAAATCTGTTGTGGAATTTACTCCTGGGCTAATGTGGAAAAAAAGACATAGGTAATGGTGACGCTGACCTCGTGCTGCTGATGAATAAAGTAGACTGGAGGTGGAAAGTAGACAAATGAAATGAATACATTTTACTGTAGTTGAAACTGCACTTTTATTTTAGTAGATTTTAAAATTTATTAACAGAAATAACAGTTGGAATCCACAGTTTATGTTTGTAATGTTTTAAATATTTTAAAAAGTCATAGCTTATTTTGTTTATTTTTACTTGTAAAGTTCCACTAGTTAACTAGTTTAACTAGTTAAGAACAACCACCACCACCAAAAGTGAGTAACTAAGTAACTTTTACGCTGAGATCATTTAAAATTAACAACTTTTAACTTTTGCCTGAGTAGATTTTGGGGTAAGTAATAGTTCTTTTTTTACTTGGTTAGGAAATTTTTGCTTTATTTAGTTTTATTTGTGTTTTAAACATTTGTTTTAGTTTTAAACATGTGATAATCAGTAATTGTCACATGTTTACAAAAGTTTAAGTAGCAGACAAATAACCTGAGAAAAATGAGAGAATGTCCATGTTTGTGAGCTTCTTTTGGACGACTTACTGTTTGAGCTTCTTCGTTTGGTGTGTGTGTATGCGGAAATATTTCTATAACATGTTTTAAATTGGTGGCGCACAACGTGTAGCACACAATAATTATAAAGATATTATGCTACAACGGAGAGCTTTGGAAAAAGTGGAGTTTTAGTGGCTTAGAAAAAAAGGCTGCTTCACTGAAAATCACTAGCTTTATGTTCGCGTTCGTATTAACAGTCCTTCATTATTGACTGTCTTTCCAGACACTCCTGGTGTGTTTTCCTCATGTTCCTGTGGGACATTTTGGGCCACGGGGTGCTGATGGAATGTGTGCAGGATATCAACGACACTGTTATGACACAGAGTTAAACAGAGCCAAAGCATTCCTGGGAGCCAGGAGACAATGAGGTTAATGAGTTGTGACAACTTATAGTGAGATTATGTAATCTGAAAGCAAATGAGATGCAACCAAAGTGTTAACATTATTTTGGGTACTGGGTCAAGAAGTGTGCTCATTTTTAAGCATTTTCAAGAACCTAAAAACAGAGAGTAAAACATAAATATAAAATATAAATTAACTATTTTGAGACAAATGTAACCAAATGTTTCCCAAATAGCATTTGTCCAGTTACAGTGTAGACAGAGAGAAGAAACGATGGTGTCTTTGTTTGTTTTAGCAAAACCAAAGTGATAAGGAAAAGACTTTAGCAACTTCACTAAATGTTTCCAAAATAAAAATCTGCATCAGATTAAAACTACAGTATCTAAATAATATGTTCACTATTTTATCTCACTGTTTGGCAGATTTTTTTCAACTTTGTGTTGCTTTGTAAATCACTCACTCCCCACACCAAAGTCTACAGAGAAAGTCAGCAATTTTACAATTTTACATCATGGAACACAGGAGTTGTTGATCCATTGCTGCCTTCAATAGTAAGTTCAAACATGTTATTGTGCGACTATAGTGTTCGAGTCTGTTCATTTATAGTTAAACACAAATTTACCAAACAAAGGAATAATATACCAGAAGCTACGGTGTCCCTGCCTGCTAAAAACACTGATTTTCTACATGGAATTTGGTGTTTGGTGGAGAATAGTTTCTCACTGTCTAACACTGAGATAAAGGGGTGAGCATATTCTTAAGATAGTGTCCACTTAAACAAAAGTACAACTTATGAGGTCAGACTTTTGTTAAGTGACTCTACAAACTGTTTTGTGTTTCTGCCTTTGTCCTGCAGGTTCAAGGCAGATGTGAGATACTCACTATAACAGTACCTCACACACAAAAATGAACTTTTTCCTTAAAATTAGAAAGTTGTTTCAAACTACCTTGCATTTCTAGAACATTTCCTAGATTTTTATTTATTTATTTATTTTTTAATCTCCGAGATAATGGACATAAAAAGTGAACGCGGTGACTCAAAGTGCACTTGCGTGTTTTATCCTTCACTCCTATCAGATGATGAGTCTGAAGTTGGTGCTCGTGTGTAGGAGGACGCTTGCAGATCATAATCGCATGTACTGTACTGTGACTGCATATTTGTGTGTGCACGTGCATATTTCCCTGCGCTGATCTTCGCGTAATTTACATGCTTGGATGCTCGTCTGCTGCCAGGAACCACAATCGAGGAGCTGACCGGGCCGCAGTCTCGAGCTAAAAAAGGAAGCAGCATCTCACTGCCACAATGGTGTGTTTAAAAACCGGGCTGACAGGACACTCTCATAATAAACCTCCACTTGATCGATGTCACAGCATCTGGTCCGGGTCCAAAAGCTGGTGCTGCTTTCACCCTCTTTCCATCGGATGTGCCACACTTTATTGATGTTGGCTTCACGATAGAGTGATGCCATTATGATATAGCATGAGGATGGCTTCAGTCCCATGCACTGTGCATATTAAAAATTGTCAAGGTTATTGGGTCTAACTGTAAAGCGGCTTAAAACGAGATAACTATGAAGGTAAAGTCAGCAATCGCTTGACCAAAAAGAGCTATTGTAATATTGTGTAATTCCTTTTACTAAAATTATTTCATTTTCACAAGGATTTATTTTAATAGAATTTCTTTAAAAAGGCAACATAACTTTTTATGTCCCTAGGAGTTCCATTCTGGTTACAGAAGACAGAGGAAAAGGAGATGGTTTACCTGTGCCATTAAACATATTTTAGCCACCAATAATAAATGTATGCCATCTTAAGTCTACAATATCAAATTAGAATATGTATATATTACAATATATATGTTGCCTCTTCATTTTGTAGTTAAAAAGCATTTTGTGAGTGGAAACATTTAGTTTATGTAACTTTTCAAACTTGTCACTCCCTGAACCAAAATAACACAGATTTTTCATCCACTGCCGCCTCCATTAGGAAGTTAAAATGTGTCTTTTTGTGATTTTCTGATTTCTGTTGAAATCCTTTGCTTGTGATGCAGGTTCACCAAGCGACAAAGCAGTAGACCAGCAGTTCCTGTGTCCAGGTGTGCTAAAAACACAGATTTCCTCTGTAGACTTTGGTGCAGGAGAGTGAAAGTGACTGGAAACATACATTTCAGTGACTTTCAAAAAAAAGTGGTTTTAAACCATGAGACAAAGTAGCAAACATACACTTGAAATAGTGTATACTTAATCTGGAGTAAATTATATAAGGTAGGCCTTTTGTTAAGTGACTAAAAACTGTTTTTCCTGAGCTCCGAGTCAGTTGTATGACAGTTGCTTCATGCAACCACACTTCAAATAAAACCTGAACCTCAAATAAAACCTGAGCTACCCTTTAAGGACACAACGGGGAAGTGTTCACTCAGAAAACAATCCATCAGCTGGAGCTGCTGGTAGCAGTTACTCCAGCTTATGACAGGGCGGACAGAG
Source organism: Brachirus orientalis (assembly GCA_016785285.1). Lineage (NCBI taxonomy): Eukaryota > Metazoa > Chordata > Actinopteri > Pleuronectiformes > Soleidae > Brachirus > Brachirus orientalis. The sequence goes on along the minus strand of JAFBJR010000429.1, from coordinate 6,032,524 downwards.
AGTTGACTGAAGTCTAGTCTCAGGCTTGAGGACAATGTGAGGCCACACAAGGTCAACAGTGGGATCAGCCAGGGTCACACTGCCCCATTACAGACGGACTAACACTCACACAATTGTGTCCCCTCTTGGACAAGCTCAAAACGATACAACGTGACAGTACGACACACACATATACACATGTTAACATGCATACTGCTGTCCTCACTGAGACAGCTGTGCACAACCGGCTGCATGGACTGCACAGAAAAGCTAGAAAATGAAAAGGCAGGTTAAATGAGAACACCCTTACCTCTGCTGATGACCGAACACACAGAGAGTTAAAGCAGCAGAGTCTCAACTCTGTCAACTGTCTGAATGAAGACGACACACAGGACTGAGGCGCTCTTCTTACATTCACACCCCATCGTACGGTGTGTTCAAGTGGGAGGGTTCAATCACACTCACACACACACACACACACAAAGGTTTGCACCGCTACTCTCTTACAGGACAATCTTAGCCCTAAACTGATCCAGTTCCTCAGAAATGAGGTTCTGCCTCATTAGGACCAGGTTTTGGTCTTCATGAGGGCTACTGGTCCTGACAAGTGCAGTGTTTATGATAGAAAAGGCTCAAAATAGGTAACAGTTTTAAGAACAGTAATAAAATGGTGGCGTTCATGTCATGTCTTCACTGAATCAAACCAAAGTTAGTAGTACCAGTAAAAGTATCAGTATCAGTAAACAGTATTATGATACCAGTACCAATCTCTTATTTGTATCTTTTTTGGCTTCTCTTTCTCTAGAAATAGTGGATCACCTGCTTTTTCAGTGATCTGCATATTTGATTTGGCAGAGATTCTCCTGCTAATAGGAGTATCCATTAAATGTGGCCACGTTACCCCAATTAATGCAATAGAAATTGGGTACCTTGCTCAGAGGTTCCCCAGGCGTTTACCTGTTTGATTTGAACAGGCAACTCTCTGGTTACCAGCCAAGTTCCCTTTCCCTTCCCTAATTATTGCACATAATCCTGGTGAATCATTGAGAACTGTGACCTCCACTCAGGGGTGATTTACATCAGTACACTGTAGGAAACAAATTAACAGTAAATTAAATCAAGGTAACAGCTAATGGTCACCCTCTGACCACCAGAACAGGGAAAGAAATGGCCACAAATCACTGTTAGGATGGATCAATTTCTCAAAATATTTCCTAAAATCTAACTTGCACTGTAGAATCTTGCGTGATGGATGAAAGAGTGAATGAATGGACAGATGTCACTATAGTCCATACACTCTGAAACTAAAACTCCATGAAAGGAAGTGGAAACTGACTCTCACCTCTCTCGCTGACACTTTCGATCTCAGCATCTTCACAGCTGCTGTATTCGGGTGTGGTCCCTCCTTCCTCCTCAGAACTGCTCACACTTGTCTGTCTCTTCCCTCCAGCCCCCAGGCCTCGTTTTGACTTGTAGGGCCTTGGAGGTGGCGGGCGCAGAGATTCCGATTGGTCAGAACTCAGCGAATCATTGCGCAGCATGCTCTCAGCCTTATCCCGTTTGGTCCGCTTCACTACAGGTCCCTGGCCGGTGGCTGAACCCGGTCCTGAACCTGTTAGCTCTCTAAGGTCAGAGGAAGGGGCTTGCTCAGAGAGGGTGTGTTCATGTGGCCCACCCATCCCACCCACCGTCCTCTGACTGGGCCGAACACCATCCCCTACTACACCCATGCCGCGACCCTGCATGGGTACAGGGTGTCCTCTGCCTCCAGGAGGGACCAGCCCTGCTTGGCAAGGGGTGGCACCGTTGTGGTCCATGTTGTGGTAGCCCCCCTCCTCTGTCCGCCTCCCACTACCACCTCCAACCACAGGATCATGCTCCAGAGAGCGTCCCTTTGTCAGTCGCCGACTCTCCCTGCGCTCCCTGGACTCCCCCCGTAGGTTCCGGTCCATGGACACCTGGGTTTGCAGCTTGGGTTGACCCGGCCGCCGCTCTCCTCGACCGGCTCCTCCACCTCCCCGTCCATTTCTCCTAGAAGACGGGAAGAAATTAGTGGTGAAAGTTTAAAGGAAATATCGTCTTTCTCTTTGACAGCTCATAGAGAGCCCTTCTGTTTGTGCAGATATTTGACACTATAATAACATTATATACTGCAAATTATTAGCTTTTAGGTTCAGTAGAAAGTGTCCATCACTTTGAAAGGATGGTTAGTTAAATGTGAATTATAGGTTACTATATATTGAATTCACCTCATCCTAACTAAATATCCAGCCCAGTGGGATTTGACAGTGTTGTCAGTCTGTGTAATGGTGCGTTCACACCAAATGCGTACTGTGTAAGTAATAAAGTACAAAGTCAGTGTAAATCCATGAAGTTGACCTTTCACATGCTGTGATGTAAATCCCGCAAAAGATGCAAATGTTGCATCTTCCACTCAATTTGCCACAGATATGGAACTTCTGAAAACATGCGTTTCAATTCACTTAAGATGTTGGTCACACTGTTGTCTTATGGTTGTTGGCTGTTAGTTAGCTCTAGCATTAGCTTCATGTAAGCAGTCACAAGTAAAAATGTGTGACACAACCTAAAGGTGCATCGACACCAAAGTGACACCAAACATTCTGTGCGTTCAAACCAAACATAATATGAGTTTTTCACATACTGTAATGAGATTACATACAAGGTCACTTTGGACACTCTAGTAGGAAAAAGTTACATATTAGTCACTCTGAGGGTCTGGCAGAAAGTGACCCAAGACCGTTAGCTCTGTTGAGTTTTGGCAGGTTCTATATTCAAGTTTCTCTGTTTTTTGCGTGAGTAAACACAAATGTTCCATTGACGACAACCGTGTGAGAAGCGTGGAAAGACTGGCTTACGTGTCTCGTGGGGGTTCGCTACGTGACCGGGCATCGTTTCCAGGTGTGGTCCCGGTCCCACTGGGTCGGTTGGGGTCTTGGATGGCGGTGGTGGAGACTGACGGTGCCTGGGAGCGAGACCGGAGCTTCTTATCCCCGGACGTTTGGCACACGGACGGTTCACTGACAGCGGAGCCGAGGTGGGCGGGCTTTCCAGAAGGAGTAGTGAACCAGTCACCGGGCTTGGTGAGGATTTCCTGCTGCTTCCGGCAGTTATTACACACCCAGATCACCTAGGAAACAACAGGCAACAGTTATTACCACTTAATTGATATTAGTTTGATTAGTTTTGTTTATTTTCTGATTTGTCAGCAGGCATTTAAAATATACTTACACAAGCCTGGAGAGGAATTTTATGCAACTAACATACTAGGGAATGGAATGGTCTGAAAATTTCCTGTCATGACTGTCCTGACCAAAGAAATGGGAATTTATGATTTTAGTGTAGTAACTGCAAAAAGTGCAACAAAACGACCTTAAATTAAGAAAAACTTTACCGCTATTACACACAGGTTTCAGAAAATGTCATGTGATAAAACATGTCACTAACATTACAAAACAAACATTCCCTGCATGACCAAAATGTTACCAAAAGTAATTTTACAAAAACATGTTACAAACCCTACAAATGAATTTATTTTACTTAAAATGTTACACAGTTTTGTAATGTCACAAAACTTTCAATGTGACAAAAAGTTATTTGTGTCACAAAATATTTTACAAGCCATTTTACTAATGTTACCAAATGTAAAACATCTTACAGACACATCTTACAGTACAAATTATTTACCAAAAAAGTTAAAGAATGCAAGTTTTTAATTTTTTTTGTCCTAATTTCAGCCTCAATAGTTTTGTATCGTTGTCAAGAGATTTTTTATGCAGGTATTTTTTTAAAGGTCTGTTGCTGTTGCAATGTTTTATAACCCTTTTGTATCACACAGTGTTTTAAAAATATTGAAATTTGTCTGTATACATGTGGATGTAAAACATTTATTAAAAAATGAAAAAGTCTACTTTAAGTATGTTTAATTTCAACTGTACCACGACAGTTCTGAAACTATAACAGGCTGGTTAACCCTGTATTATCATAGCATTATAATACCATATAATATGAACTATTTGATAAATAATATCACAAAAAAAGTGAGACTTAAAAGAAAAAAAACATTGATAATGAAGGAAATAACAAAGATGTCCGAAGAATATACTTGTGCACATCTTTCATATGAACAGCAGATGCAGGTTTTTATAAAGTATATCCCAGAATAGATATGAGGAGTCATCCAGAGCATGAATGAGTGTTGCAGTGTGAACATATGCAGCCACCGTCACAGTCATGTGTTGTGATTGGAGTCAGACCGAGGAAGAGGGGGATGACAGGAAGGAATCAGAGATGGAGAGAGAGGATGGCGGAGAAGAGTGAGAGAAGGTTAGAGTCGGTCCTTCTTATCTAGTCACCAGGGCTCTCATTACTCCTGAACGTTCCCCAATGACTCTTTAAAGAGAGCTAAAATTAAACACTCTGGCATCGGCCATCTCAACCCCCCCCCGCCACTCTTCTCTCTCTCCCTCTTCTTCCTCTCTCTCATCTCCCCCCTTTTCCTCTCCATTTATCCCTCCTCCAGATTGCTTTTGATTAAAGCTACAAAAGACGGAGAGAAAACAGCTTTACACCAACGCAGCTATATTTATCCTGCCAAACACCGCGGCACAACCAGCCAGAGTGGAAATGTGTGCTCCAGCAACACACACACACTTACAGCAAATTAAACACTCTGGCATCGGCCACCCCCCCCCCCCCCCGCCACTCTTCTCTCTCTCCCTCTTCTTCCTCTCTCTCATCTCCCCCCTTTTCCTCTCCATTTATCCCTCCTCCAGATTGCTTTTGATTAAAGCTACAAAAGACGGAGAGAAAACAGCTTTACACCAACGCAGCTATATTTATCCTGCCAAACACCGCGGCACAACCAGCCAGAGTGGAAATGTGTGCTCCAGCAACACACACACACTTACACACTGGTTTCCATGACTTCAGAGGACTTTGCATTGACTTACATTCATTTCTTGGAGACCTACTCTAACCTTAACCAGAATTTACAGTGCCCTAAATTTAACTTAACCCTAATCTCAGCCTAACTTTAAAACATTTCTTCACCTTAAAATGTAATAATTTACATTATGGGGATTTGATTTTTGTCCCCATAAGGAAAGAATATTTAGGTCCCCACAACATAAGGAATACCAGGTATACACACACACAGAGAGAGGAACAGAGCAAAGAAAGCGAAACACTGCCTCATGTGGGACATCACAGCTTTATTTCTCTCTCTCTCTCTCTCTCTCAACCATTTTCTTCACAAATAAAGTGAGTAAATTAAAAGCAAATTAAAATTTCCAAACATAAACACAGGACATGGACAGTGAGGAGATAAATAAAGCAAAACAAGACAAAATGACAAGGAACAACAAAACATATTCCCTCTTAAGGAGTAAGGTCATTAAACTAAGAAAGAAAAGCATAAAATAAACAGAGAACATATAAAGCAAAAAAAACCAAAAAAAAAACATGTTCCTTCTGCATTGGAACAAAAAAAAAAAATAAACATTTGCAAATGAAAATTTGTGTTGAAATTGAGTTGTATGTGGCACTTAATAATTGGAAATAAAATGTATGTTTTTACTACTAAACATGGATTAACTTAAATTTAAACAATGATATAATATTTTTAATGAGTATTTCTAGTAAAAAGAAAAATAAGATAATTTATAAATCAGGGGTCCTGAATCTTGGAATGATGGAAATGCACCATGATCAACTTATGATGATGAGTTTGAAATTGTTTGGTTAAAACAGTTCCAAAAAAAAAGAGTGACATTATTTTAGGAGCTGGAAAAAAAGGGTCCTTTGTTTAGACACATTTCAGGAGCAGGTATTATGATTTACCGATGTGAAACACTGTTAGAGATCAGTGACAGTGCAGAACAAACAGCTGGTGTTTGGGGGCGACATAGAGCAATGAGCTGTTATTTTAATACCAGGCTCACTTAATCCCATAGTAATCCCTGTATTAGATCACACTGTGATGGTGAAACAAGCACTGAAGAGCAGGCACCGTAGGCAGATGGAGCACAGGCTGACACACACACAGATTTTTGTACTGCTATTTTAGTGAAGACACTCAGTGAAATAATGCAGTCTCTTGCCCCTTATTCTAACCTTAACTATCAGAACTAAATGCCTAACCCCAACCATAAAAACCGTAATCTTCCACTTTCAAAATGAACCCCCATTGTGCAGCCTCGAGATTAGCAATTTCACCAATGCAAATTTCCAGATGTCACCTGCAAATGCTTTTGAAGATACCAGCTGTCAATCACATTTCCTCTCATATATGTCGTGCTTTATTGCCTATTCTCGTCTAAATGGGAACATTTTTTACAAAATTGACATCACGTTCTAATGAAGAAGACTTAGACTCCTCAGATTAATGTTTACTGACAATATAAATCAAGTGAGAATAGACTCATTTTCCCATAGACTTCAAGTTGCTCCCTGGAGGCTATTCAGTATATTGCTACTTCCGGTTTAGCATCAGCCGGCAAACCACAGAACCGTGACCAATTTGACATGCAGTCTATGGTTTAACCCATGAATAGCCATTTTCAGGGGCGACAGAGAGCAAAGACCAATCAAAATGTCCTCACTTTCCCAAAATGTCCTTGTTTCCTATATGAAATAACACAGTCCCCACAAAGGTACAAATACAAGTACACACAGAGAGAGAGAGAGAGAGAGAGAGAGAGCTACAGCCTCTGCACACTCACACAAAAGCATCCAATTTACAATTACATATACACACGTGAGTGGTGATGCATACAAACGCCTGCTCTTAAACACACACACACATAAAAAAAGTGGAAACAACAGCAGCAACAGTGAGTCACATGACCACAGTAAGACCCCGCCCCCACCCCTGAGATGAGTTTGTGAGGAAAGAGAGAGCCAGAAAGAGAGAAAAGCTTCTCCACATTTGGAAACTAGGACACCAAACCCATGTGTGTGTTTGTTTTTGCATCTTACTGCATGTGTGTGTGTGTGTGTGTGTGTGTGTGTGTGTGTGTGTGTGTGTGTGTGTGTGTGTGTGTGTGTGTGTGTGTGTGTGTGTGTGTGTGCGTGTGTATGTGTGTGCGTGTGTGTGTGCGTGTGTGTATGTGTTTCTTGAGGAGCAGAAATCTTTATTTGCATGTGTGCATCGTTGCTCATGTGTACATGGTGCGTTCGGGTGCTTGTGTGTGTGTGATATATACAGTATATACAGTACATAGTGTGACGATGAATAATCCAGTCAATAAATCTGTTTTCTGGAGAAGAGTACAATGAATACGTCATTGTTGTAGTATTTTAAGGAAACGTTGGCACTTTATTTAAGTTTTCATACATTCCCTTTAAGTACAATACAGTTTTATCCGTACATCTTTGTTACGCTGCTACTTAGGTAAATAAAATAGGTTTTGTGACCATTTCAGAAAGTGATCCTGTTCAAGTCATTGGTTAACAACAAGGAGAACAAACTTGAGCTTGTAGCTGTAGTACGTAACTTTTTTAAAAAATAAACAAATGTCCACAGTATTCAAGCCATTGTCAAATGAGTTCCCATAATGTTTCTCTCTCTCCGTTTCAATGTAACGTACGACTTTATCACACATCACGATAAAATCGCGCATAGACGACCTACAATTTTCTTTTTTAAAGATTCGTACCTTTTGCTTTTAAATGTTCAATAAAAATATGTATCCTATCTGTGAACAGTTTTCTTTTCGCTCTTAAGCTGAAGTGTTGCATCACTGCCTCCTTATACACATTTTCCCCATGTTGTTTTCTTATGTACATTCTGCTAAATTGCAGTTATCACAATAATATCACACATCACAATTACAGTTGAACTGTAAGTACGAACTTATTAGCCCCACTATGAAAACCCCAAGCGCTGTTAAACAGAGCAAATAATTTTAAACATAGATTTTTCAAACATGCTAGTTTTATGTTGGATGCTTCCATTATTTGACTTTTGCACACAGAAAAGAAATTATTCCACAAAAACCAAAAACTACCAGGGACAAAATTATTGTCCCCCTGATGCTAACAGTCAGTTGTGTCTCCTTGTTGCTGGACAACAGCCTGCAGTGGTTTGTTGTAGTTTTCAACAAGTCTCTGACTCGTCTCCTGAGGAATCCCAGCCCATTCTTCTTTGGCAAATCTCTCAAGCTCCTCCAGATTTGACGGCCTTCGGACATGGACCTTGGTCTTCAGTTCACCCCAAAGATTTTCAATGGGATTTAAGTCAGGACTTTGTGCAGGCCGGTCAGTAACATTTGCTTTGGTCTTCTGGAGGTCGTTCTTCACCAGGAGCCACGTATGTTTTGGGTCGTCATTGTCGTGTTGGAAGACAAAGCGACGACCCAGACCCAGTTTTGCCGCTGACTGCTTCAGGTTTTCTTTCCAAATCTTCACATCTCCTTCTTTCTTCACGATTCCTTCCACCTTGATGAGATTCCCAGTTCCAGACTCACTGAAGCATCCCCACAGCATAATACTCACACCACCGTGTTTCACTGTGGGGACGCTGTTCTTTGGGTTATACGCCTCTCCCTTCTTTCTCCAAATATAAGCAACGTCTCTGTGGACAAAGAGCTCTAGTTTGGTCTCATTTGAACAAAGGACATGCTTCCAGTATGAATAATCCGTGTTAAAAATAATTTGCTCTGCTTAACAGCACTTAAGAAACACCTTTAAAACAATGACATTTTCATAGGGGGGTAATAATTTGGTCCTCAACTGTATGCTGGTCTACATAATCATGACATGACATTTCTGTATCCTTCTATGCTTATAGAGGACGTAAACATCTGCAGTTCATTTTTATACACGCATACATGTAATTTGTAATGATGAGGGGAAAAAAACATTTGGAAAAGGGATTGGGAGGAGGGGCGGGACCAGGAAGTAGCCTCAGCCAATGACAGTTTGACGTATGGGACCAGCAGTGACCAAGGGCATCTATAAATCCTGCACTAAGGATGAAAGACTGCCACAAAGGAGATTTGTGTCCACAGCGGCTAATGAGGTACTATATCAGCCCAGTGCGCGCACACACATTTTCACAATACAGTAACACGTGGATGTGTTTTACAACTCATACACACTCAACAGTCTTTTTATTAGGTACACCTGTTCAGCTGCTCGTTAACGCAAATATCTAATCAGTCAGTCACTCAGTGAATTTGGGCATGAGGACATGTTCAAGACGACCTGCTGAAGTTCAAACTGAGCATCAGAATGACAAGGAAGATGGATTTTTGTGACTTTAAACGTGATGTGGATGTTGGTGTGAGCATTTCAGAAACTCTCTAGATCTCTAAATCTCTAGTTTACAGTAAATGGACCAGTATGAAGAACAAGTTAGAGGACAATGACCAGACAGTTCCTCAGTAAACCATGAGTTAAACCAATGATATGAATAAGATTGTCCAGCCCTGAAGCAGACGGGCTACAGTAGCAGAAGAGCACACCAGGTGTCCTGTGTACCTAATAAAGTGACTATTGAGTGTACATGATATACTACAAACACTTTCTGTTATATTTGTATACACTGGGGGCACATTTGTTGTTAAATACTTGATCAATACTGTAAATAATTTATTTTGACTGGATATAGTGAGGTCATCTGAGGTCCTGACCTGAGACCAGATGCAACATGCATGTGTCTGAGTGTGTGTGTGTTCTTGTACTTGTTGCAGAGTGAGGACCTCAAATCGTATAAACCCTCCAGAGTGAGGACATTTGGACAAAGTGAGGACATTTTGGCTGGTCCCCACTTCTTTAAAGGGCTTTTTCAGGGTTAAAACCTGGTTTTAGGGTTGAAATTGGGTTTAGGTTAAGGTTAGGGTAAAGGGCTAGGTAATGCATTATGTCTATGAGGGTCCTCGCTATTAATGCTGTACAAACATGTGTGTGTGTGTGTTCAGGTGTCTCCCACACACATGTCCTCAGATGCTAGTGACTTGCAGTCGATGGAAGTCATGATGCTGCACTTCCACTTTTCACCACTTAATGTCTCCAGTTAGCAAAGTAACACCTGTAGAGGCTTGTCTGAGTGTGTGTATGTGTGTGTGTGTGCGTGTGTTCTTGTAGTTGTTGCAGAGTGAAGACCAAAAATCGTATAAACACCTACAGAGTGAGGACATTTTAACAAAGTAAGGACATTTTGGTCACTTTTTGTCACCCCTTAAAAGACCTTTTTCATGGTTAAGACCTGTTTTTAGGGTTAGGGTTAGGCACTTAGTTGTCATGTTAAGGTTAGGGTGAGGGACTAGGGAATGCATTATGTCTAAGATGTGCCCTCACTAAGATATAACAAGTTTGTGTGTTGCCTACTTGCACGGCCTCCTCCTGTATTACCGTAGAACTTTCCGGCAGTTGATCACTGTGTCGGCTTTCATATCTTTTATCTTACTTTGAGGTCTATTAAGTATAGTTTCCTGATCCCCAGAATATGTACTATAAGGGGAGCGCACAGTTCTTCAAAAAAGCACCTGTGACTGATCCTATAGACACATTTGCTAGAATAACCATCAGGACTGGGACGCCATAATACAGCTGGAAATGTCACATGAATAATATCATTAGTTAATCCTAGGTTTTGTTTATGTTTGTATTACAGGTTTACAACCTAACTGACAGTCCAACTAAACGTGTATGTGTATGTGCAATAAACGTGGGAAGAGGACTTGAGTTGTATCCGCCGCACTTGTTCTGATAACCCTTCCGGGGGGGGGAGTTTACTAAGCCGGAGCGAGTGGTTTGGCAAAAATGTGGACAATTACCTTCATAAATTTGCACTCAAACACTCGTCTGCCATCATTCATCAAAATGTGCTCACATATTTCACCTTAACCTCAGTGTAATAGTTGTGTATCACACATTTTGTCACTGGCAAAGTGTTTTTTTTTGTTTTTTGTTTTTTTTTCTTCCTTCTGTGTCATGTGTCATGCTTGTGTAGAAGCACAGAAGAAGTAACCAAAAAAAAAAAAAAATGGGCAGAAATTACCTCTGAATAATCGTACTTCCTTTGAGTCTGACACTCGTGCAGATGCATATGTATTGATCTAAGCCTAGAATGAATTATGGCTTTGTGTTGCTTTGTGTCAGGGGCACAGCGTCGTAGAGAAGCCTGAGCGATGTGTCATCAGCTGTTAACGCCACAGCGCCTCATGATTACTATTGATCGGCAGTTTTCGTCCCTCGCCACGTCCGTCTCTCATTGACTAGTCTTAGGAGAGCCATCACTCTCCTGGATGTTGCTGCTCGCTCACGTCACAAAAGCTCACACACACATGGACACGTGTGCACACACACATTTAGAGAGAGGAAAGGTGTTAGGCTACATCCACACGGTTTTGAAAGGGAGAACTATTTTCATGTGGAATGTCGTTTTCAAACAGAACGCTGTTTTAAAATGGAATGATGTTTCCAAACAGAACAGTGTTTTAAAAATGAGTGCTGTTTTCAAATGGAATACCACTTTCAAACTGAATGTTTTCAAATCCAACGCTGACTTCACATGGAATGTTTTCAAACAGAACACCATTTTCTAACGGAATGTTTTCAAACAGAACACCATTTTCTAACGGAATGTTTTCAAACACAGTGTTGTTTTCAAATGGAACACTGTGTTCACATGGAACGTTTTCAAAGAAAACACCATTTTCTAACAGAATGTTTTCAAACACTGTGTTGTTTTCAAATGGAACACTGTTTTCACATGGAAAGTTTTCAAAGAAAACACCATTTTCTGACAGAATGTGGTTTTAAACGAAACGCCGTTTTCAAATGGAACACCACTTTCAAACAGAATGTTTTGAAACACAGTGTTGTTTTGAAATGGAACTCTGACTTCAAATTTTCAAAGAGAACACCATTTTTTAACACAATGTGGTTTTAAACGGAACAGCATTTTCAAACATAATGTTTTCAAACACAGCATTGTTTTCAAATGGAATGCTGTTTTCAAAATGAACACCATTTTCAAACAGATGTTTTCAAACTAAATGTTTTCAAGGACAGTGTTGTTTTCAAACTGAACGCTGACATCAAATGGAATGTTTTCAAACAGAACACCAGTTTCTAACAGAAAGTGGTTTTAAACTGTACGGCATTTCAGACAGAATGTTTTCAAACACAGTGTTGTTTTTCGAAATGCATCATTGTTTTCAAAATGAGTGCCGGTTTCAAACTGAGTGTTGTTTTCAAAGGCTGTTTTCAGAAATAACAGGTATTTCTTTAATAAGACGGATGACGAGGTGAACCTGAAACTGAAAGTACGTGTTAAAAACACTTTTCATTCACAGCTGATGCTCAAGTTGTGCGTCATCGTTGTGTGTGTTTTCAAACCTCTCCATTTTAGGAAACTTAAAAAGCCCAGGTTGTGCTGATGGCCAGTGTACCCAGAGTTTCACAGCATTTCAAGGATGAAAACAGAGTAGTGAGCATGTGTTTGAAATAGAGAGAAGGCAAAACACAACACTCGTCTCTAGTTTCCCATAAAAAGACTGTTCTCTTTCTGTGAGAAATACTTCAGTAAATTATATTCAAACACAAACACTCACAGCTCAGCAGTCACTGCAGATAAGCTCTGAATATCATTAGCGCGACATGACACCTTTTTAGAACTTTATCTGTATCTCCAACCATCCGCTTTCAGAACTGTTCTTGGAAAAGCATGGCAGCTGAGTCATCACTCTTCATTATGCACACAATGAACACACACATGATTAGGTTGGTGAAAGAAGTTAGTCACAATTACCCTTCCAATTTTCAGTTTCTGTGAGATTTTTGTGTTAAAACTTAGTCTCAGACTCTGCACCTGTTGCACAGCGTGTTGGGGGGTCATGTCTATTATTTTGAAGGCCCACTGTATAAGAATTAGTGACGTCTAATGGTGGGAAACATAACGAAGGCTCCTCGGCGGACACATTATTTTTTCAAGTGTGTCAGGGACTTACACTGCTCTTCTTCTACCAATATCTTACCATTTTTTAAACTCTTTTCTTTTTTCTTCGTTGGTTTATGCATCAGATTTTTATGGGCAGAGCTGTTTATCTTTGCAATTTAAGCTTCCACTTCAACATGCAAAACATGGCGACATAAGATGGCGGCCTCAGTAAATCAAGACCCTTGCCTTACGTACATATGAAAGGCTTGTTTTAAGGCTACAAAAACAAACAATTTTTATTTTTAAAGTGATGTTACACTAAACCAAATGTACCCAATGAATTCAATCCAGCAGAAAATAACTTGTAAAACTTGTGTAATTAAGCCCTAAATATGTTACACCTACTTTTGCTAATGCCTGATAAATTATAAGCCACATTTCACCAGGAAGTGACCTTTAAGGGGACAGGAAGTCCAGTTAAAAATAACCCAAAACACTTAATTAAAAGCAGTAAAAGTGATCCAGGAACATGGAGCACACTGATATTTGAGTCCAGAAACAACCTCTGCCAATTCAACACATTCACTTTAACTGTGAATGTTTATTTTAAGTGGAGTGGCAAAGACAGGCAGAGTAACTTAGCACTTTTGGAGCGCCGTTGCCAAGCAAGATTAATCAATCCCTGAGTAATTAAATGAATCCATGTCAAACAGTAATTCAAACCCAGTAAGCTGTCCAGCTTTACAATCGCTGGTACATAAGGCCTTCATTCTGCCAAAACTTCCCTCTTCTTCTTCTTCTCTAGAGCCAGTGATTGTTGTAGCAGAAGCTTTAGCACGAGAGTGAGATGGACGGCTGTGTAGAGCACACCAAAGCGCTCTTGGACAGTCAACGTGTTCGAGTCCAGCCAAGTCTCATCAAAGTGCCATTTTGGCAGCTGCAATGGGGAAACGCAGCCAAGGCCAAGAGCGCTTCTAAACCTGACACAACTTCACAACAGGCATGTGCTGCTACGAATGGCTCCTCCAGCAGTATCATACTACAACTCTGTATAACGCCAATCTAAATGGATAGCGTGAGTTTTTAAGGTGTGGTTGTATGAAGTACTGTCATATAGTTAGCACTGACTGTGCTGTGCATGCCCTCAGTGCCTGGATCTATTAAGGAAAACAGATTTTTAGCTTGACCTTACTTCAGGCTAACCTTAAACAATCTACACCTGTCACTTTATCTAACCTTCAGACTTCCATTTCTGGCTGGAAACTGAAGTTTTCCAATTCTCACTCTCCCAAAGCAAACTCCACAGAGAAAATCAGCCATTTAGCAATTTTAGGGATACAGGGGTTGCTGGTTCTCATCAAGTTTGTGTCACTGATGAAAATCCAAAAAAAGGGTTATTAAAATTATTGACACAGGAAGCAGTGAATTGACATCTCCTGTGTGCTGTGGTGTTAAATCGTTACATTTCTCTGTAGAATTTGGTGCAGAAAAGTGAGTTGATTCCAAAGCAAAAAAATCTTAATTTTTAATATCAATAAAAAGCTGTTTAACAGCAATTAAAGCGGCAATAATATTCTTAAGATTTTCCTGACTTCTGATTGGTATCAGGTGCATCATTTTCCCTTACTATAGTTCCTCCTCAGTGTGGGTGGGTCGTCATAGCATGGCTGTGCCAAACTACTGTGACATCATTTAATAAGTGACACAAACTAGTGACGGTCAAAGCAGTTGTTTTCTTTGTCCTGAATCATTAAAATAAGTTGATTAAAAAGATTTGTTCACTGAATGGTTCAGTACTTCCTGCATGACTGGAACTGAACTGAAATACGGCTGAACGGGTTGTGATCGGGCTGACCATCTCCGTCTTTCAGCAGCGCTGTCGCTAAATACACCAGACTCCTCTGTTAAATATTGAGATTTTAGAAATGTCCTTGTTAAATGTTGGAGATTAACGCACGTTTTCAGGATTTTTAAGTCTTTTTAACTGATCTACAGTTCGGCATTGTTCGGCACTCTCTGACCAATCAGTGGCCGGCAGTCTGTCCACGTCACATTTTAGTATCTGCTCAGCTCACTTAGAACCACGTACTACTCCCAATGAAAAAGCAAAAAAAAGTAGTGCTAGAACTGTATAATGGAAAAAAGCCAAAAGAAATGTTTCACTAAAATCCTAAGCACAACACAAAAACAATGAATGAACACATGAACTGGTGACGTTTCATATCTCATATTAAATGACTTCCTGAACATTCTTAACCATTATCATCAACCGGCACTGCTACAACGTCCACCAAACACATGACGACAGAGAGACGGATACATGCTTAGTTCAGGTATGATGTACTTCACGCATACATGTAGCTCCGGGAGGAAAACAAACAAATTAAAGCACAACACTCACCACTTTGTCCTGCTGCAGCCCAGTCAGCCATGAGAAATGAAAAGAAAGACAGAGACAGTTTGAGCAAAGATGATATCTGAACGCATGCCAATGATCCTGCAGCCCCACAAACACTGTAGTAAACATACAGTATGTATACATGTAGGCCTCAGTTCTTCATATTCAAATCAAGTCTTACAGATAGTGAAGAAAAAAAGATGAATTCCAATTTATGACTGCAACTGGAACGCACCTTTACTACTATGCTTCACAGTCAAGTGTGTAAAATCGTGACAAATCTATTTTCATTAAGCGGAAATTGAAGATAAAATAATTAAGTGTCTGCAGATCTACAGTACAGAGGCAGACATTTTGGATCACTGTGTTTTTACAGTAGCCCACAATGGACAAACTTAATGTCTTCTGAGTTTTGATGCAAACTGAGGGCTACATTGGTTCAACAACACACCTGCAATGGTCGGATGAGGTGAGGGATATTTAGCTGCAACATGCAACTTCCCCAAGAAATGCTGCTTGTAGATTTTACGCGCTGTACCTTCTAAAGAGCAAGGAGCAAATGAAAACAGAAGTTGCAGTGTTCCCCCTCCCCCAGTTCTCAACTTCTTTCTGTGCTTGAAAACAGCGGGAGAGAGTGGACGGCAGGCGACTCTAGACTAGAAATAACACGATTTTTATTTCATATATAGAGTAATGTATATAGAGTAATGTGGATGTGGCCACAGACTTCCACCCTTCAGAGACCTTCTCCTGCTGACAGCAGGTGCCTCCCACACTGACACACACAGGACCCCCAGATGAACTCTCCCAGTGTCACCCAGTGACTAATTAGAGTGTTTGTGTGTGTGTGTGTGTGTGTGAGACTCCCAGTGAAATAAGTGACGTCCTTTCTTCTACCCCTACATCACACACACACACACGCATTTGCGCTTCTATCAGAGTGAGGACCCCCATAGACGTAATGCATTCTCTAGCCCCTTACCCTAACCTTAACCATCACAACTAGATGCCTAACCCTAATCCTAATCTAAACCCAAATCTAACCCTAACCCTAAATCCAGGTCTTAACCCTGAAAAAGCCCTTTTAAGGGGTGAAAAAAAGCAAGGATCAGTCAAAATGTCCTCACTTTGTCAAAATGTCCTCACTTTGTTGGTGTTTATACAATTTTTGGTCCTCACTCTGCAACAAGTACAAGAACACACACACACACACACACCCTGCTGTGAGTGTATAGGGCACCTCCGGACCCCTGGGACACCCAGACAGAGTAGGAGACCACCCCCCTCTGTTGACAGCTCAGTCTAATGCCCAATTAACCTTTACGAGCTTCTACTACCTGGGTCTCACACACACACACACAAACACATGGGTGGACACATGACCACATGATAACTTACACTGTTCACATCATACATCCAGAGAAAATAGTGCACACGTACCGTAATATAGTATAGTATTGTCTGAGTATTATGACGTATTTTAAACAACTTCCCAGTTTTGACATCAGTAAAGTCCATATATCCATCGTCTGTCTGTCTGTCTGTCTGTCTATTAGTTTGTCACAAGATGGAATTCAGTGAGTGGACTATAATATGTGTGTGTGTTTTCAGAAGGCATAATGTTTACGAGGTTTCTTGAAGGCATCTTAAAGCTGCTCCTCTAAACTCAACACGCTGTAAATCCACTATCTATCTATCTATCTATCTATCTATCTATCTATCTATCTATCTATCTATCTATCTATCTATCTATCTATCTATCTATCTATCTATCATGGTTGTTCAGTGGAGTGTGATTGATACAGCTCCATTACTTTTGTCTGGACAGTGGGCTAACCCACTGACCCAGCTTCAAAGGGACGCCAGTACCAACTACCTAACTTACAACAATGTTTACGTCAATGATCAAACTAAGAATTAAACACTTTTTTTCATTCATAGTGCTTTGATTAAAAAAAAAAATGTAAGGGATTATTTTATTTTATCTGCTGAACGTTTGTTTCCCAGTGAAAATCAAATACTCTTGCTTGAGACCTTATTATCGTGGTGTCAACAGTCAGAGAAAAGGACTGTTAGAGAATGCTGTCCTACCGTGTTGGATCGCAGAGACACTCGTCCTCCACATCGGGCGCAGAACTTGGTCTGGCAGTACGAGCACAGGTTCCCGCATCCGTCTGCGAACTTGGTCTTCCGGCAGATGCCGCAAGTCGGGGCGTCGTCCCGGTGAACGGTGGAACCTGCCGCCACCGAGGCCTGTCGGATCACCGTCTCCCTGTAGCTGGACAACTGCTGCTGGATGCCTCTGGAAAACAAAACCCCAACAGGAAATCGACATGTAAGACTTCAGCCAAAAATATGCAGCGTGGATACAGACATGTGGTCCAACTGAACTCAACCGATGTTTAGATCCAAGCGCTGTCTGGTGGTTTTTGGGGGGGGGGTTATTCTGAAACCAGCAACCCAACAAGCACAGCAGGAGCTGCGGCGGGATTATATTATATTTTGAATTATTCTCACATTGTCCCACTTGAATCAATAGGCTTGTGACTGAGGAGTCGTAAACACAAAAACAGCTTCAGGGGAATCCACTTAAGTTTTGCATCTTATTGGCATTTGGTCCACACAGAACTTGCATTTTGGGAGTACGGAAAAACCAGAAGGAGATAATCTGGAAACGCCCTTCTAGGAATAAACTGGATATGGCCCCCTGGGGCTGGGGTTAATCTGGGAGTGTCCAATTAGCCCAGTCACTGGGGAGCAACGGGGATTGTGTACCTTGCAACACACGTTTAAAACCTCGTTCCACTGTGGTTTTAAACACAAAAATCTTCTCTGTGTCACAGAATCAAGACAGTTTACATGTGAATGCTGTAGTTTTTATGAAACAGAGAAGTTAAAATGCTGTTTCCTCTGGTTAACGGCACTTGTTTAGATTTGAAATAATCTAAAAGTATAATTCATAAAGTAACTTGCTCTGTATTCATTTTATCCCCAATCACGACACACTGGTCAGAGTTGTTATAATTATCATAACAGATTAATGTGTCGAATCTTCCATTGATTAATTGATCAGTTATTTGCTCATAAAAAAAATGTCCGAAAATGTCTCTCAAAACCTTGGCATTATAAACATCATTAAGTTTTGATGTTTGATCTTTGTTATATGTTGAAAAGAAACCAGAAAATATTTATTACATTTAAGAAGGTAAAAAAAGTGACAAATTGTCGAATCATAATCAATAAATCGACAGTTGCTGCAACTTTAATTGTTTTTTTATTAAATATGGACTACATATGGGAAATGTACGATTTTTAATGTCCTTGAAATGTGATTAATTGCAATTAACTGTTGACCTTCTATGATTTAAACAAAAAAATGTTGGTTTGACAGCTGTAGTTTCCACATGTAAAATAGTTAATATTGAAGAAAAGCTACTGGATTCTAACTTTCCAAAATACATAGTTGATGAACAATGATCAGGAATTAATATTAATGAAACTTTATTTATAGCACCCTTCAAAGTGTTGAACAGAACCAGAACTCAAAGTTCAAAATGAGCTGGGATTATCTCACATTCTAAAAAACATTGAAAACATTCATGACACTGAACATGGTTTTGGTGCCGTGGCTGCACAAAAGCTTCATACTCACAGACCGGGAGTGAGAGAAGATGATGCTGATGACGATGATGAAGAGGAAGAAGAAGCCTCCTCCCCCATCAGCTCAGCTCAGATATTAAAACTACAAATCCCAGCGGTGACGGGAAAAGGTCAGAGGAAAAAGGAAATCCCAGATCCGGTCATTTGACACAGAGATTTCAACATCGACATCAACGGGACAAACCGTTCCTCCAAAATACATCTTGAAAGAAAACCAGTGGGTGAAGCACCTGCCCAGTTCACACACACACACACACACACACACACACACACACACACACACACACACACTTCCTTCCAGCAACAGCCAAAGGTCACAGAGAGGTCACCTGCTGCTGCAGCTCTGCAGGATTTACTTCCTGATGCTCGGCTCTCACTGTGTGTTTGCCCTCACACTTGACTTTGAGTTATGATGATCACCAACATACAGCTATATATTTATAATACATATATGTGTGTGTGTGGGTGTGTGTGTGTGTGTGTTGGTGGGTGGGTTTTAACGTGGTTGTTGCTGTTTTATTTGTTATTTCACACACATTATCGCAGATGTTTCGTTGGCTTTGTATATATGTGTGTATATATATACACATACATACATACATTGTGTGTATGTATATATATACATATATATGTGTGTGTGTGTGTGTATATATATATATATATACGTACATATATATATATATACACACATATATATGTATATATATATGTGTGTATATATATAGATAGATATAATTCCTATAACAATTCCCCTCAGACAGACAGACAGACAGATGTTTCTGTGGCCCAGAGGAATAACAGGCACCAGACAGACAGAGTGTCTTAGGAACGAGGGAGGCGGATGAACAGAAGGTGAAGATGGACGGAGGAATGGAGGAATAGAAGTGGGAACAGAGTCAGGGAGAAGCTTTAGCACCGACTTTATAGCCGTGTGACAGATGCTACGACGCACCGTAACTCTGTAATTCTGAGCCGGACAGCACGTGGACGTTTACCTGGCAAGGACAAACTGCGAGGACACACCTCAGCGTTTCTCCTGCAGGAGTGTCCCAGCTTATTCCTGAAGGTTTACTCTGAAAAGTTTTTCACGGTTTATAGTGGGAAATGGCTTGCAATCTGAGAGTTGCTCGTTCAAATCCCTACAGGTGCAAGGTAGCCAGTCCCCTTTGCTCCTCGTTGATTGTGTTAACTGGGCACTCTAAATTAACACCCAGCCACAAGGGGAAGCCACATCTAGTGTACTCCAAGAGCCGAATAAATGCTTCCTGTTGTTGGAAACAGGCAGAATACATCATATATATATATGTGTGTACATACTATATATATTTATATGTGACATTTAATTCCTTGGGAAGCTATCCTTCCAATTAATCAGTTAGCTTTTAAAAATCCACTGTTGACTGCGACTTTACAGCAGAACTCCAACTCGTGAATTCACTCATTCTCTGAAAAGAAAATCACTTTCAGGAATAATAAACATGTCCACTCATTCTCAGCGAATGCTACTAATCTGCTCCAAGTTATTTCTGCAGGCAAGGCTTCCTTTCAGCTTCCACTAGTGTTTCCCTCAGAACGATTTTTTTGGATAAAGATGGCACAATATCACTTTTTTATGATACCAGTATCCCATACTTGAGCATCTACTGAGACCGATATCAGTCATTTTAGGGCGTTTCAAACCACGGCATGACAAATTTGTGCCATTTCAAAGACATAATTCTCCAAACATTCTCCCATAAAGAAGAAACAACTTGTTTGTACCATATTTTACAGTTTTATGTCTATAAAGACCAATATCTTATCTGCTCATCTCTGGTTCTGGATCACTGAAGTTTCAGGAAAACAGAAGGTAAAGTTTAAAGACTTCCTGCTTGACTTTACTGTAGATGTGTCTAAAAATAAGGTGGATGAAACAGCTGAGTCCTTCACTTTCTTCGGAGCTGGCACTGGCCCCTCCAGACTTTCATAAAGCAGCGGTGGCCTCGGGTTGGGCCAGTTGGGCGTCGGGAGCCAGATTCAACTACTTCCTGTAGTGACTCAGGCTTCTACGGCCGAACATGAGTCACTCGTCCACTTCCTGGATCGTTATTCAAAAAGGAGGCAGACATGAATCAAATAACAATGAGTCAGAGGAAATCACCTCGCAGCCATTTACAAATTAAGCACTCTGACTCTCTGTCTCTCTCTCTCTGCCTCAGACTCATTTACTGGACTTTTTTAAAGTAACTTCAACGTCCGGTTACTCACTTCTGCTCTTTGAAGAGCAAAAACCTCCAGACTCTTTCTTAAACCCATCTTCCATCTGCACGACTCCCTCCCTCTGCTCTTTAATGTAGTGCCTACACACAAACACACGCACTCTTACTGTAGAGAGGTCATCTACATGATTGATTGGAACTCATTTGCTTTCCTATAATAGACGAGCATTAAAAAGTTTCTTCCTCCCTGTGCTATTTGTGAAATTGAATGGAAGGTAAGATGCACGCCAGAATTAGAAATGGGTTTCCGGCTTGCAGCAACTAACTCTGCTCTGTGTGTGTTTCACATTAGTGGCCGCAAAACAAGTCAGAATGTAAAATTTAAAGATGCCGTCTGAGGAAATCTGTGTTAAATAGCTCGACACTCGCCACCTGCTTTATTAGGTTTGTCTGCTTCTTAACGCAAATGGTCAGTCAAACGGCAACAGATGAGTAAATTCAGGCTTGGAGACGTGATCGAGACGAGCTGCCGACGTTCAAACCGAGCATCAGAATGAGGAAGAAAGGATATTTAACTGACTTTGATAGTAGATGGTGACAGAAACAGATGAAATACTGGGATTTTCAAGCACAAAAGCACTAGTGTTGCTAGAGAACGGCCTGAAAAAGAGAAAATATCCGGTGAGCAGCAGAAAAAAAGAAGCTTTATTGATGCCAATGACCAAATTGGTTAAAAATGTTAGAAAGATTGACATGAAACACCTCACTAGGTGTCCTCTGTACCTAATAAAGTGGTCAGTAAACAGAGTTCTTCCTATCACACAACTTAAGTAAGTTGGAATTAAGTGTCTTTCCATAAGGACATTTCAAACAGTGGGGAGATCGAACCCTTGACCTTCCACATTGAAAACGAGCTGCTCAACCCTCTGAACCACAGCTACTCAGGTTATTAGCCCTGAGCATTTAGGCTGCTGTTTTTCTATATGATAAACTGTACATACTGACGCTACACGTATGTGCAATATGGTGTGTCTTATGTCTTTATTTATCTAGCACAATCTAATTAAATTATTATTATTATTATTTTTAATTTCACCAAGTATATAAACATACCTGAGCACAAAAATAAAAATAACATATAATATGTATAATTTGGAATCATGTCACAGTTCAAAGTACATTTTAAAAAAAAAACGATCTATTTCATGACTTCTGTTATGGCTAGACCCGTTTTTATTTAAGAAAAAAATGTAATATAAAATTAATCATAACTTTAACTCAACAACACATAAGAAGACGAAAGCCTAATCTTTGAAGCTTGACCATGTGACCTATAAACACACCCAACAACCCGGACGTCCATATAAGGGGTTGTGTATTATTCCCACGGGGGTGCATGCGGCACAGATCTGTGCCGTGCGAGCACTGAGGGTTAGGCTGTTTACTTTTTGAGTGAATGTCCCGTCCTTTTGCTGAACGTGTTCATGAAGGAAGTTAAACCAGCAGGGAAACAAAGCATGAGAAAGAGATACTGTAGGTTACCATGGCAACCACAGTGTTGGGACAAAGCAAGAGAAGAAGACATGTCCCTGCAAATAAACCTCCTGAAAGGTGTGGTTCAGGTAGAGACATGGGCATTTAAGGATTAGAAAGGAATGTGAATGGGCATGTTAGTTTATATATTAACTTTTAAATGTGTGTTTTCTGTTGGTGTGATAACAATTGTCTAATTTAGACCTTATTCTTCATTGTTGTGTCTCATTTCAATTGTCTCCACTAATTGGTATGCATCTGTGTTTTTATATTTATGTGTGTGGGGGAAAAAAACTGTTGGATGAACACATCATATCTATCTATATATATACAACGAAATATGTTAGTAGGTTAAATTCAATAAATGTGGTCATTAGAGGTGGACCGTAATCTGTTGGGCCAATATTAGTCATTTTTATATAATAATTTAATAATTTAATTTATAGAGTGCCTTTCACATGTTTTACTATACAAAAATAAAAACAGTAAAGTATTACAAAATCTTTTATTCTTTTTTAAATCAGCCATTATATGTTTTTCTTCTCAGAAACTTAATAACCATCACCAAAACCAAAAATCCGAAAATAGTTTTGACCTGTTTCATGCAACAAATATTTTTTACATACATTATTGTAACTAAAAATTATATATAAAAATCTTGACTGTCCATTGGAGAGACAGACCATTAGTGATATCAACAACTGGTATCTGAAATATCACTTCCTATGATTAAACAGATATTTTATCAGAAGGAGCGTAAAATCTAAAGGCGAAAATTTGTCAATTATCAACTGACATTTTCTGACACAACTGACACATTTTCTAAAAAACGATATGATGAGGTCATGATAATAGGATGAAAAACACAACATTTATCATTTAGAAAAGTGGATCAAATTAGACCAGACACTGGAGGATCATTGAAAAAAACACAGATCAAGAGAATTACAGTAAAAACTGAGTAATCCAGTCAAAGTAATCTTTGATATTTAATGAACATTTGATTCAAACTTTGATTTAATCTGACATGTATTAACATTATACTGGGCCTCCTGTATATACCTGTATATACATGTATGTTCTGATGCCAGGCAGCTCAGCATATGGCAGCGCTCTCTCACACACACACACACGTTTGCACTACTATCAGAGTGAGGACCCCCATAGACATAACCCTAACCCTAGAATCAGGTCTTAACCTTGAAAAAGCCCTTTTAAAAAAGTGAGGACCAACAAAAAATTGCCTCACTTTTTAAATTGTCCTCACTTTGTAGGTGTTTATACGATTTTTGGTCCTCACTCTGCAGCAAGTACAAGAACACACACACACACATGTTTGCGCTTCTATCAAAGTGAGGACCCTCGTAGACATAATACATTCCCTAGCCCCTTACCCTAACCTTAACTATCACAAATAGATGCCTAACCCTAACCTAAACCCAATTCTAACCCTAACCCTAGAATCAGGTCTTAACCCTGAAAAAGCCCTTTTAAAAAAGCGACCAGCCAAAATGTCCTCACTTTGTCAAAATGTCCTCACTTTGTCAAAATGTCCTCACTTGGTAGGTGTTTATACAATTTTTGGTCCTCACTCTGCAGCAAGTGCAAGAACACACAAACACAAATCTCTCACTCTCTTTTTTTCCTTTGTCGGTGCCAGGCTCTGTTGTTCCTCCTCATCCTTCCCTCCCTTCACTTCACTTCCGTCATAGAAGTCGTCACGCTGAGCTGCTCGGCTGTGCTCTCACTCACTCACTCACTCACTCACTCACTCACTCACTCACTCACTCCATTCATCCTTCCGTCCTTTCCTCAAAACAACACATTCTGTCTTTTTTGCCTCCTGTTTGAGCAGATCCCTCCTGCTGTCAGACTGATCTGATGTGCGTAAAAGTGAAATATGGTGTTTATTTTACATTCTTTTGTTTGATTTGACTAACAAGAATCGTTTAAATAATCAAGTTATAATGAATTATTTCTGTATGTTTTTTTGAATTAATGGAAAACAACATTTTTATTGTGAACTATATATATATTGTTCCACATCAACGCATGCAGTTTTATTTTGAAATTCTGTGAAATACCATCACAAATGTTGTAATTGCGACATCGCACACACACACACACCTAGTGATGAAAATAATTTCATTATTATATTCATATAAAGTATGCCTAATCCCAACCACTACCCTAAGTATATATACAAATATCCACTTGAGTATTTGCCAAGTAACTAACAATATTATCTTGTTCTTTTTTTTACTTTAATCTTATAAACTTCAATTTCTGCATAATGAACATTTCATTTTCTTTAAAGGACTATGCAACATTATGGATTTTTTGGTCCTTTTTGTTTGTTTGTTTTCCTTGCTTCCTTGCTTTTTATTTTCCATTTGAAGGATTTACTTCCTGTTTTGTCTTCCCTTCTAATTGGATGCTCCACCTTTAATATGACTCACCTCTGTCTATTCATTTCTTTCACTTCACCCTGTTAAGTTCCTGAGGTTTCCATGTGGTCCTGGTCCTAGTCCTGGTCCTGGTCCCCATGTTTCTGCTCCCCATGGAAGGTATTCTTCTGTTTGTCATTTAATTTTTCTTCTACTTTAGGTTGTTTTGAATTTTGGTCCTAATTTTTGTAAAACATAATATTTGTGACTTCTCTGTTATAATCAGCTGTCAACAGATCAATAATCCTGTTTATCAGCTTCCTACAGTCAAAGGGTAAATGAACCCACACTCACTGTTCGCTCGCCCAAATCTGATTTAGGGCCTAATCCGTGCTGCATAACACTGGACATGTTCATATTAGGTTTGGTTTACAGCTTCATGGTTTATAATCCCATTTTTATCCACTAAATGCAACATTAGTCACTTTTTCAGAGAGTCAGTAAATTAAAACGTAAATATAATTAGTCTGAATTCATCAAGCTTCTCTGTATTGTGTTGCTAACAATTGGATTTTTTTTTTTTTTTTTTTATTTTAAAGCTGCCAGTAAAGGAAATAATATTCAATGTCTGCTAGCTGAAGTTCTCGACAAAAAAACCCCAGAAAAATTTGCTGCAAACAAATTTAATTGTTGATAATTGTTGATTACATTATCGTGCAGCGTTTTCAAACTGTAGACATGAACAACATAGTTTATATTATATACATATATAAAATATGTTGATAAATAAACTTTGATTTCAGCTTCTTGGATGTAAACAATCCTGCTTTATTTTCCCCTCTGAAAGTAAATTGAATATCATTCAATTCAATCATTTGAATTAACATTCTGGACCAAACAATTAACCCCCTTAATCAAGAAAATACTTGACAGATTAATCAATAATTGAAATTGAAAAGAGAAAAATAGAGTTCTCTCACTGTGATCCATAAAAATCTAAGATTATTATATTTGGGTTTTTTTTTGTTTGTTTGTTTTTTTCCCTGTGGATTTTTCTTTTTCAAAATAACAATTTTGAACAAGCAAGAAACTATTTTTTTCTGTGGTGATTCTGTGATATTTTAGCCGATTATGAGCAT
Source organism: Brachirus orientalis (assembly GCA_016785285.1). NCBI lineage: Eukaryota > Metazoa > Chordata > Actinopteri > Pleuronectiformes > Soleidae > Brachirus > Brachirus orientalis. The sequence goes on along the minus strand of JAFBJR010000429.1, from coordinate 6,006,323 downwards.
TTTCCTCTTATTTAAAAGCCCTTTACAGTGTAATGCATGTAAGTATACACACACACACACACACACACACACACATATATATATATATATAAATACAAATGTATAGATAAAAAGAGAGAGAGGAGGGACAGATGGAGAGAGCACCAGAGCCAACAGCAGAGCTAAGTGGGTAGTGTGCTCCCCAGACAGAGCTCCATATGGCCTGGCAACGCTGCACACAGACAGGACGCACAAACACACACACACGGCATGTACACACACACACACACACACAGAGACAGAGAGAGGGAGGCACAAATACACAAACACTCCTCCACACTAACAATCAAATCCACACACGCGTTTAAAATCCATGTTCACACACAGTCATTTACCCACACACAGTGAACATGCACCGTCTAAGTGGGAATGGGAGTGGACGGTGACAACCCCAGTCTTAAAGGTCCGGTGTGTGATACCTCATTCCCACTGGTAAAAGAAAAAAAAACAACAACAACAACACTTTAATCCCGAGATTAATTCTGATTTTTTTTTTTTTTTTTTTTTGATTCTGCGATGCACGCAGATTTTTATCGGCGTCAGTTGCGATCAGTGTCATCATTTTTTTTTTTTTTTTATTTCCTCGCATTTCATTTTATCATCGCCTTAAACGTTTTGGCGCAAGGTGCAGTCTTAAAGGTCCGGTGTGTGATACCTCATTCCCACTGGTAAAAGAAAAAAAAACAACAACAACAACACTTTAATCCCGAGATTAATTCTGATTTTTTTTTTTTTTTTTTTTTTGATTCTGCGATGCACGCAGATTTTTATCGGCGTCAGTTGCGATCAGTGTCATCATTTTTTATTTTTTTTTATTTCCTCGCATTTCATTTTATCATCGCCTTAAACGTTTTGGCGCAAGATGGCGGATTCTGTTTGCCATTGCCGGAGTGCATATTAAAGATTTATGGTATATTCCAGTTGTAGTCGCAAGTTTCGAAGTTAAGGAGTTGGTACTTGCGTCAATGGTTAAAACAATGTTACCTTTACTATGAATAGTTAAGTTATATAACTATTAACATAGCACTGTTCAATTTTTATCCATGAACATGTTGCTACGCTCTATGTCTGCCCAAAGTAACGTGAGATGTTATCCACTGGAACTGGTAACAATACGATAATTCAATTAATTGATTACTAAATTAATCGTCAGCTATTTTGATTCATCGGTTTGTGTGTTTTTTAACCAAAGAAAATAAACATTTCAGATTTTTCAGCTACTTAAATGTGAATATTTTGATGATATTATTTTATTTTTTATTTTTTTCAACATTTTCTGAAATTTTATTTGTTCATGAAAATATTCATTAGTTGCACCCCTGAATGGAAGGCACCATTATTCTAAAGCTACAAAAACCAAACAATTTTTTTTATTTAAACCAAATATAAAAACTAAATATTCATTTCCTGCCCACAAAACCCTCCTCAATGTTAGAAAATGGGGACATTTCTCATCCTGAAATTCAAAATATTGTTTGAATTCGTCGGGACATCGATGTTCTTACCCTACAGCAGTTTAAGGGGGAGGCTCTTTCTCAGACATATCATAACGTACATCAATTATTGGAATGAATGCATGTCAAGAAATGGTTCAATATTTTTTGAATCATTGCTCCCCACTGGCACGTTCATCCACTGTGGCAGACATTCAATGGGGCAGAAAACAAGGTCTGATTTGTTTGGTATCTGCCTGTGTTGGCTTTGTACCTGGTCAGTAAATCTGTTTTCACCCGTCAAAATAAAACCCCACTAACACCCACCAACATCTGGCTTTTGTCTACAATGGAAAATGGCTTCAATCTGCTGTTACACCTCTGTCAAATGACTCAGCAAGAATTTATCATCCTGATGGACGGTGATGTAAACACGACACTTATTTATGACCTCAGAACTTCTTACATTATCTAGTTTGGTAGCTGTGATTGAAAAGGAAGACAAACAACAGTGGCTTCCATTTTATAAACAGCCCAGTTACAGTACTGAACAGTAAACCAGAAACTTCTGGACTAAATAAATCTAGTAAAATGAAATCTGGCATGTGGTAGTGGCTTGACACTGTGGAATATTGCTGAGCTCAGGCTAAAGTTGCATTAGCAGGAATCACTTTTTTAAAAAAGCATTTGCAACTATGGTCTGACAGCAAAACGACTGTTTTGGAAGAAGTGCTGATTTCTGGGAAAAGGATTTATTTGAGTGAAGCAAATAGACTTTAAAGATGTAGTACCGGATTATAGCGCAGAGATTTGCATACTTGCCAATGACTTATCTGTCAGTGTGAACAATTTTTAAGTAATTTCTGATACTTTTGAAATTGGTATCATATACACATATAGAACCTTTAAGTATAGGCAATATTTATATATTTACATCAAGTCAACAACACAAAGAGACAAAAGACGAGTAAAAGCAGTAAGAACATGAACAAGGACATTAAAATAAATAGTTTTAAAAAATTGTAAATCGATACCAATTATACTTAAAATTAATTAAAACATATAATATTATGGGCAGGAATCACCATGAAATGCCACAACATGATATTATCACAACATTAAAGTCACAATAGAATATTATCACGATATTGCAAAATACTGAGTATTTGTGAAATCATTTGTTTTGCGATATACTCCTAGTGGGCTAAAATGCCAATTTTCTTTTAATGCTAATCCACAAAAAAGTTTTGTTAATTTGTAATATCAGTGAAAAAATTATATGCTAAAAACAATACTTGTCTCAAAAGCGATATTGCCATGTAAAATATCTCCACTTTATGGTTTTTTTCTCCTTGTCCCTATATATTATGACCAGAATGTAAAATATGACTTTAAAGCATATACACGCAAAATGTAAAATGAATACACTTATAAAAAAGGCTTAAGATCATATTTCTGAAGTGTCTAAAGGGAGTAAGGGTAATTAATTTACCTAATTTAATATAGTAAAGTCCGATCATCTCTTGTTTCTTGACTTGTATGTTTCATAACAATAAAAACCTGAATTAAAACGACAAGGCTTCAAGAAAAGTTCACAGGTCTATAAAATCAAGCTATAAAAGAACAGTTGTCTTTTGACTTTTGTATGGGGAAAATCCAGCACAATCCAAAACATTTCAGTTCATACAGTATGAAGCTCATTCTACATCTTGTTGAGTAGAGATGAAACTTTGACATTCAAGCAGAAATGTAAGTGAGTGTGTCGAGTCCGTGCCCACTCCCCCGCTGGAGCACGGACTCATGGGAAGACTAGGATGACAGCCAATCCCTAAAGGAAGTGAGGAAATGACTCCTCGCCAATCTCAGGACTCACTGAGGTTATTATGGGACTGCTGGGCCATCGCCATAGTACCCTGCTATCAGGGGACACCTGGCCAATCACGCTCAGTGATGTGAAGTGTAAACATCTCACACTGCGGTGCATCCGCGGTGCCTTTGCAGAGGAATGAGGTTTGGTGTGCGGGAAGGAAAGTGTCACGGTAGAGCAATGTTGTCCACAAAAGAGGGCAATTCCACGTGTGGACAAGTTAATTAACCCATTTTTTGGTTATGAAATACAATTTGTTTCTGCAGTATTTACCTCTCATTCTAAGACCATGCAACAAAATAAACAGTGTGAAAGTTTAGGTGTGCATGGCTCCTGTGCACAGAGCCAGCACACCAGGAAAACAGATCACTTAAGAATACGTGTGCCACTTTATTTCACTGTTATACAGACTTCTGCATGAGGAAACAGAAGCTTGAAAAACCACTCAATCTCCCACACCAAAGTCCATAGAGAAAACCGGTATTTTTAGCTCATGGAGACACAGGAGATGCTGTGGTGTGACGCGTCTACTGCTGCCTCATTTACTAATGTTGTGTCACATTGGTAATCCTAATGAATGATTTCAAATTTCAAAAAGTAATAAATTTTAACTCACTGATGGAGGTAGCAGTGGATCAACAACTACATGTGTGCCATGTGGTAAAATTGCTCATTTTCACCATGGAGTTTAGGAAGTTGGTGTATTTTTTAGTCTTATCCTTTCGATGACGGGCTCAAATATTTTTCCTTGCACCAATGCTGAGGACTATTTTGCATTATCAATTATCACAGAATAACTTTATAGGATATTTTCAAAATTGCAGGCCACGTATTTCGTCTCCGGTCGTATTTTGGGTTACCTAGGAATTCCCGTCCCTGTTTTGCAGTAGATTATAATGGACAAACCGAACAATTACAGGCCAATGGATTCATATTATCTTTGTTCCAGCTCAGAAGCCTCTGCAGGAAGAGTATAGTGACTGTAATGTTTGGTGAATAATGTGGGGAATACTGACCGGAAAGGCACAGATTGTATAATCTTATGAAGGGGGGGGGGGGGTGCTTACAGTGGGATTCCTCAGACAGTCAGATGTGCTCCAGCTGAATTACGCTGTAATCCAACCTCATTCTCTGATCCCACTCACACAAATTCCGGCACACACACACATATACAGTAAACACATGGAAAGCACATAAACAAGCTTTATCCTTTGATCATTGTGCAGTGGATGAAAAGACATTACTGGCTACAGAAGTCACAGTAAGTGGAAATGAGCGGAAGTTACTGCATTTTGACGCGCAAATAAGCCAGCGGGAGCTCCGACAAGATCAAAGAGTGGAAAAACAACAGTCCCAGTCAAGTAATGTTGGCAATTCAAGCCTCTATTAACAACCACTGATCACATAACCAGACTTCACACACACACACACACACACAGAGAGAGAGAGAAGGGGCAAAGAAAGATGATGACTGAGTGGAGCATTAACAGGAATCACTCCTGACCAACACAAGCATCCAATCCACACTAATGAAAGAAGAGATATAGCTCCTTTCCAGCTAAAGCTAACTCTGACCCCCACGTGATGTTCTTGAGTAAGCTGTGAGGTTATAGTGTTAGTTATGATATTAGCAAGCTGTGAGGTGTGATGCTAGCTACAATTTTAGTTAGCACGCTGTGAGCTCTGATGTTAGCTATGATATTAGTTAGCAAGCTGTGAGTTATGGTGTTAGCTACAATATTAGTTAGCAGCTGCAAGCGCTGGTGTTAGCAACAATATTTGTTAGCAAGCTGCAAAGTTAGACACCAAGCTGCAAGCTATGATGTTAGCTATAATATTAGTTAGCAACCTGCAAGCTATGATAGCTACAATGGTAGTTAGCAAGCTCTGGTGTTAACTGCAATGTTTGTTAGCAAGCCTCAATCTGTGATGCTAGCTGTGATATTAGTTAGCAAGCTGCAAGCCTTGCAGTTTGCTTACCATGATGCTAGTTAGCAAGCATCTGTCTTCCTCCATCCTCCAAAAAGTAAGCTATGATTTTAATTAACAAGCTCTGGTGTTAGCAGATTAAGAGAAATACAAGGATTCCGGTGGCTATGTGTAAAGTTAGCTATGATGTTAGTTACCAGGATGTGATGCTCTGATGTTAAATATGATGCCAGTTAAAGTGACAGGTTAGGGGGAATATAAATATTGCTGTTGTCAGAACTGAAGCATGAATTACTGTATATTTGGATATACAGGTTTGCTTAAAGTTGCACAATGCCAAACAAATTTAATCACACAGCATGAAAAAGACCACAACACAGATGTTTAACATTATGTATACATCAAGTCATCTATGAGTAGGTCTTTTTTTGGAAGTAAAACCAGAAAGTGGCTTTCAGTTGGACTATTTTGAACTACTTTTTGCCACATTGTTGGATCGTTCAAGATCTTTCAGAAATCCAATTTTATTAAAAATCTATTAGTCGTGTTCCATATTTTCTGTGAAGATGATAGCACAAATTTCACATTTTGTATGTTTACTAAAATTCTGCTCCTGGTTTTCAGCTGTTTTCATGCATTTATATATAAGCAGATGCCAGTGATGCAGTGCTTTTCATTCACAGCAACTTAGCATGAAATAGGGACTGATAAGAGCTAATCAGGAAGCAAATGCTAATGTTTCTCCCCGTCCAGAACACTACCAAACTGACAGTACTTATTTACATTTCTACAGACATATGACTATTTTTCTGGCTACAAATGCAGTTAGGTTTAGGCAGAGAAACCACATGGTTAAGGTTAAGATCATGATTTTGTTCCTCATAGCATCAACATCATCTCAATAAAAAACAATTATGCCATCATTGCACTATAATAATATTCAAAAACTGGGCATCTCACAATGCACAATGCACAATAAAACACCCGGTGCATTGTGACAGCTCACACTCACCACCAACAACCCTTCCAGAAGAAATTTGCCTCAAATACTTGCAAAAAATGTCACTATAGAAATGTTCACATAAAACCATTTGCCAAATAAAATATTAAAAATAGTTTTTCTGTACAAAATGTACAAATTAACCATCTCACATGGTTTGCTTTTAAGTAAAATAGTGATGTTTTTCTGGCTGACCATTGTGTGATGCTTCATCTGTTTCTTTAAAGACACGCGAGTTTTCAGGCATATCAAGAGCAGGATGAACAGAATGAGCGATGGCAGTCATTCTTCCAGACGGCAAACAGCTTGGCAGCAGAGCTGAGCAAACTGGGAGACGCACCGAACATTCTGACTCCAGCCTGAGACGTCCAAGCTTTGGAGGAGGACCAAAACATCAGCTGGTCTTTGATGACTCAACAGGATGTGGAGTAGATTTATCAGAATGCGCGGCTCTCCATCTCCATACTGCTAAGACACTGCTATTATCCCACTGACAAATGACCAGCACAACCTCAGCTATGCTGTGTTTTCCATATTTTCAGGTACAAAAAATTAAGAACAGTTTAGATATATTAAGTACAAAATGTAAATAAGGTGTCTCTCCGTTGCGATTTCACATATAATCATGGCTTAACTGAGTCATTCTTGAAAAACAGACTCACCAGAATGGAGGTTCATTATATATACTGTTGACTCACCCTAAGTGTGAAATGGATTTCACAACAAAAGCATGAATGTAAGGCGAGACAAGGCTGCCTGCTCTTGGGAGGTTGTTACAGGCCACTGGAACGCAGTGACGTCAAAGAGACGCAGCAGAAAAAAACATTCAGCACCTGCCCTGAAACTTATTTTTTTAGTCCGGTCTGTGGTTGAACGGTGCTGCTGCCACTCACCTGACATCATTTTGCTGTGGAGGTTTCTTCTGCCCCACCAGGTTCACCGTTCTTGCTTGGATAGGCTTTTCTTCTCTGAAACACACAAAGTTAGGAAGCTGCTGTTAGCACCAAAATCTTCCTCTAACGTCCTCTTGGATGTTTCCATTTGGTTAATTTTCTTCACGACCACACTCTCCATTTATAATGAACAGTTAAAGCTCAATCTCACAACATCCTCAACGATTCTTTGGCACGTCTTGGCTTTTTCAGTCTTCCTCCAAACAGTCGCAGTTGTCTCGCCTTACTAACGCAATGTTGTGCTTCCTTCTTGCCTCAATTCCTGAGTCCTGTGGAGCTGATAGACTCAGTCAGCATTGTGGGAACTAGGGGTGGGTATCGCAGGGTATGTCACAATACAATACATGGTCCATGATACCAATAATATCGTGATACGACGATTCTGTGATATTGAATATTTTGCAAGAGAATCATATAGCAATACATCATGATATCTGACAAAAACGTCTGTAAAAAGTTAAACGTGCAGAATTTCACTATTTATTCACAATATAAAGAACAAAGTGCATTAAGTCTAAATATTGAACATGGATGGGGCATCGCTTAACGTAGCTTTCTCCACCATTATCCTGCTGTAAACTCCCCCTTTTTGGCCATATAACTTCCACCCAAGTTTCCCTTATTCATTTGAGCAGCGCCACCATGAGAAGACATGAAGTGGTGATGACCAGCGAGTCAAACTGGCTTTTTACTTCAGAGCACCTTAATTTATTAACCAAAATATATCTATTAATGGTGTGCAATATTTAATGAAATCAGTATTTTCACTCACACGGAGTGAGAACTCATTTGACAAGAGTTTGTAATGGACATTTGTTTAAAGTATAATCTAACAGAAATCAATTAGACTTTTGACTTCATGAAAACTAAAGTGACAGTACAGAATTGTGGATGTATGAAAATACTGACAGATGGTCAGCACTGACTGCACTGTGTCCACCACCTGCACCTAGAACCTCCATAAGACAGGCATGCTTGTACTCAGTGAAAACACAGCTGCCAGCAGGGACAACAGGAAAAAAACACAGATTAAAGTACAGATGTACCAACACCAATTCGTAAAAGTACTCCAATACCATTTTACGTATTTTCAAGTGAGCTGAGCAGGTGTGCGATGATAAGTGGATGTGTTGCACTGTCAGCAGTTTGGAAATACTTTAAGATAAGCAATAGACGACAAAAGTAGAGCAGACTGCAACCTGTGCTCTGCTAGACTGTCAGGAGGAGGAGGAGGCGAAAAGTAGCTCCTTCAACACAAGTCACGACGCACAGCAAAGGATTTGCCACTAAATATTACGTATGAATCATTTAAATGTAGTTCAGGTCTATCTGTTCCTCACCTAAAAATGTGATGTTCCATTACGAAGGAGGTAAAAGTTCCCAACCCAACATATCTCAATGTAAATAAGTGGAAATAAGAGCTGAAATACTGATCTCTTGTCTTAAGTTCTAAGTGTACAGCAAAAATAAAGGACTCACTCATGTTGTATTTTGTTCACAGTCAAAGTGAGGGAGATAAAATAAGTTGGCTGTAATGTTATTATCATGTACTGGCAAGTACTCACATTTAAGTAATCGTACTTGTACTCAGTCAGAAAAAGTGGTATTTGTGCATCCTTGGATTTAAGCCACTTAACCAAAGGCTCACCTAAAAACATCCATGCTAACTTGAATCTACTCTTTCCTAAGAATAGTTTACCCACTTTATGTCACAGTTAGACACTCTTTTCCAACAGAAAACTTTGTAAACCACTCACTCCCCGGCGCCAAAGTCAATAGAAGAAACCAAATTGTAAGTGGACTCATATCGACACAACACTCACTCAACTCTCGCAGGAACAGTCAGAATGAAACCTTTAGCCGATCAAATCACACTTAACGTTTAACACAACACAACCAAAGTGAGTGCTCGGACGAGGTTCTTCTTCCTGTTATTACTGTTTTTTGTCTGACAAAGTCCACCCAATAATAGCGGATCACAGTGCCATCACTTTGGCAACATTAGCAACTCCTGCTACGCTGCTAACCATGATAGACACTGCACTGCTAAACTCTGATAGCAACCTCCAGCACAAGCATAAAGACATGCCCCCATCAAGCGTTAAAGCAGAACTATGCAGGATTTTTACCCGAATTTAACAGCTTCGGAGTCATTGTGATGGATGCTGTCTGTTGGCGGAAAACCAGCCTTGCAAGATCAGGGCCAGGAGTCAGACCCGGAGTCCTCAGAATCAGAATCTTACAAACAGAAACACAAATTGCTTCTGATCAGTCCAATAATAGAGGAAACTGAAGAGAGACAGAAAACCCCAACAACATCCAATTTGTCCAAAACAGACCAACTTCCTGTCAACACTGTGTCATATTAGGAGTGGTGATACAGTATTCCTGTTCCTCCAGGATTCTAACTACATAAGTGTTTATACAACAAAGACTAAGTTCACATCCTTGAGTTTAATTTAAAAAAAGATTAGATACTTCACAGGCGACAAGGCTGACAAAACTTGTGAGAAACTCCTTAAATGGGAGTTCCGTTGTGGGAGTTCAGTTGTGTTTACGTTGATGGTTTATTTTTACAGATCAAGTAATTTTTGGGGCTAAATTTGCTAACAGAATTTCAAATTGTATGAAACTGAATGGAAGCCAATGCACATCTGACAATAATAAGGTTAGCGTGAAATAATGGTTAGTAAAATGAGCAATTTCAGTAACAGTTTAAAAAAATGTTTTTAAAGACCATGCCTCAGGTTTGATACAACGTACAGTACAGTTTGTATCCTGCTGGTTTCATACGATGTGAAATCATATTGGTGCCATTTTTACATAAGAAAAGACTGAAGGCACATGAGATTGTCAAACGAGAATACTGAATATGTTACCGAATTAGTAGTTAATAGAATTTATTATGAAATATAACATGAAATTAGATTTCATTGTGACTATGTCTAAATTGAAATGTTGAAAATGTTAAAACCACATTATAGCACCATAATCGAACACTACTTTTTAAACCACCACCAACTTTTGGTACATTACATTACCTTACAAAATAAGAGTAACACTGATGGCGAGGGAGCCTTTTTTTTGTAAAAAGGGTTGAAATAGCAAAGAACACAACATTTTAAGGTCTTTGTAACAACTGATGACCTTCTTCGATAAAGGTGTACGCTAATGAATGTCTGCAAATCATGTTACCTGCAACATTTTCATGCAATAATACAACAGGGTTTATGTAAATTCAAAGCCATTTAAGCCATTTGACTGTCTATTTACCACATTTTGTTATTTCTTTGTCATTATGCATTTTATAGCAAATAGGAATATTGTTTACTGGCATCAATTGAATATTTTAACAGGAAAAATGACATTTTAAGCAGGACTTCATATGTAATGTAGCGTAATGAACAGCACCCAAATCCAAATGTTTTGGTGAGAGGGTGCATACCCCTGTTACCTAGTTTAGAAAACACCCTGGTCAAGGTTCCTACACCTTGTTTGACATCAAATTCAAGAACTTTCCAAGAACGATTCCCTTAAATGTGCAGATACAACTTAAGACGGGAGGGTAACTTGTAAGAGCTGCTTCGCCCATGGCGTCCACTTTTATTGATTTGCAGCACGCTCTGCATCTGGACAAGTGATAGTCCTTGGGATCTTGGTCAAGTCAATCTTTGTCATTTTCTTTTGTGAGCCAGAGATCTTGGAATTTACATTTCCCGAGGCATCACGTCATTTGCTCTCTCTTGCTTAGCATTACGGAGACAGTGTCCACAATATCACTAGTAATTACGTCTGGATGTTTGTTCTGCATAGACCAAGTCTACGTACATCAAGCAATACATGGTACATTAAACAGTAGGTGGCGTCGTAACAAACAAGTGAGACATTCACCTTGCGATTCACACACTTTCAATGGCCATGTCTATTTAGGCTGGTTTTAATTTTATTGTTCAAATTCACACACTTTCAAGGATTTCAAGGACCTGTGAGTACCCTGCCTGGAACTACTATTACATCCCTTCCTTATTAAAACATTATTACTATACTACGACCAAACTGTAGTGTAAAATGTTCATTTGCCTTGCTGTCTCTTTTGCAGCCCACTGCATTGTAGTGAGAGTACATTCAGAATGCATGTGTTACTCAACGGGTGCAGCTTTTCAATACAGACCCAATCAAAAACACACACACACACACACACACACAGGCTAGCTATGGAAGTCTCCATCCAAACACTGATGACAGGAAACTGCTGAGGTCATATATGTGCTGACAGTTGACAGTATATATCTATGTTTATTTATATACAATACTGTATACATTGGACATTTCCTTCTTTAGATGAAATGAATCGATATTCCGTTCCAGTGCCGGGCTATCAGTGCACGCTGAGGTCTTAAAATAGAACAGGGACGTAAGGCTCGAGGAGTGCCTTGCTTAGGTGGGTCGCACTATATCTTCCAAACTGCTGCCACTCTATATGCACTCAGCTCCGTGCAGACGACCAGGCGGAAAATGTAAAGGGAGGGGGGGTTAAAAAAAAAAAAAGGCCTTTCGTTTCGACACAACACGCATTTTCTGCTCGTATGGATGGAAAGTGGCGTGGATGGATGTGTGTGGCTGATTGCTGCAATCCTGCTGGAAGTCCATGCCTGTGCGCTACAGTGGGGGTGAATATAAGTCACTCCTGATTCAAAATGACATTATACAGCAGGCACCTTTCTCCTCTCCCCCACCACCACCCCTGCCCCTCCTCTCGTGTTATATAGGCCTACTGGTTCCATAACAGCCTGTGTGATGTGTGTTGCGAGAGCTCTGGCCTACATACAGTGCATATAAGGCTGGGGAAAAAAGGCTCAACCGCACCCCAGAGCTGCGAGCGGCAGCTGTTGAGATGGATGCTGCACAGATAAAAGCCAACAGGGAGGGTTTCTACTTTTACTATTCTGAAGCCAGGCTTCAGCTGCAGCAGCTTCCTGCTGCATCCATCAATGAATTCTGTCCTAAAATACTCCCCCACCCTCCACCTCACAGGCAGGATTTGGTGTGAATGGTTGTCGTGACGTTAGCGCGACGAGTTATTTTTTTCATCAGAGAGGAGTTTGGTGCCACTGATGATGAAGGGGAGGGTTGTCAAAAAAAAAAAAAAAAAAGAATTAAGATTGTCAGATTGTATCTCTCTATTTTGTGACATTAAATATAACTTCTTAGATTTTGGACATTGTCGTATCGCGATATTGTATCTGTGATGACCTTTTTTCTGGTTTTAAAGGCTGTTGCATTGACAATCACAATATTTTTATGAAAATAACATTTGTGAAACACGCTCAATATTAGAAATAAAAAATACATCGACTGGTCAAAATTATATTTTAAAAATGTCGCTTTACGCCTAATTATTTGTATTATAACAGAATTTGACCATATTGGTAGGCAATTCCATTGTTTGTAACACACATAAATATCCTTTATTTAACGTTAAATAGCCAAGTACTAAACCAGGTATTATCTGAAATGAAAAGTAACAATAAGTGTATTTTAGGATCACGTAATAATGGTCATAAACAGGAGGTATTTTATTTTTTTATGTATATGTTGATTTGGAATGTTATAAAAATAGTATAGCATGATAAGACTGTTGTCATATTGCCTAGCCAGCATTCGTGTTGAGCCTTCTGGGCCACCATAGTTATTTAATTGTGTCTGAAAGTGTTACATTTCTTATGCAATTCCAAAATTGAAGGTGAGAAAATGTGAGGAACAAAACAAACAGTGGCTAACTCTTTTATAACTCTTTCTGATCAGCTTTTTTTTTTCGCAATGCTGTTATTGTATGATTTTAATTGCAATTTTTATTTTTCTTACTTTTCCTCCGAGTGCTATTGTACAAGTCTTCTGAATAGTTAATGTATGTTTTTAACATGGAACCTAGGACGACTAGCTGTTGCCTTAGGGCATAAATAATGGGGATCTTAATAAATAACCAATAAACAAGCTATGGAAACATGGAGACAAGTCAGCAGAAGCAACCCAACTGTGGGTTCACACCAAACGCAACTCAATTTGTCCAGTGTAACGTACTGCAGGATCATTTTACTGCAATTCGCATCGATCGTGTCAGAAAGCCTTCATATTTCCAACAGAAGAGTAGAGAGGTACAGTATTTCTAGCTATTTGTTTTCACCATCAACCAAGGCTGAAGTTCCTCAGATCATAAGTACAAGTAGTAGAAGTTAGCCTGGCTAATGCCCTGCAAGATGAATGACCACTGAACATATAATTTGCGCAATTGGATGGACCTGCAACCAATCAGACCAATGGTCCGGTAGTTTTGACAGCCAAATTTACACACAATGCTTGTCGGTGGCTTTCATGTATACAAAAGCTGCTTGACGTCACTTCTGTGTTGTCATAGCTTTAAACCCGCATTTAGTACGGCAGAAAAAAAGAAACTGGATTGTGATTGGTCCCTCCTATTTTTTAGGAGATCCTGAAACACCAGGATGTCAGGATGTCAGGACGTCAGCGATGTTGGACATTACGTCATTACGGCAAGTCATGACAGCATGACAAATCTTTGTTTGAACTGACAATGTGTGTAATTTAGCTGCACGACAGATAGGCGTTTGCCTCAGACGGCGAGAAGAGACACGGAAATAACGAGTGCGAACAACAAGAGGCTCGGACTTTTAACATTCTTCTTTTCCTTCCTTAATTAAAGGTCCAGTGTGTAACAGTATGGAGGGTTTATTGACAGAAATTTAATATAGTAACCATTAGCATGTTTGTAGAAGTGTAAAAATGCTTTAAAATAATAAAAAAAAAAACATTTGGTTTGTATCTCATTTTACATGTACTTTAGGCCCTTAAGCAATGGCCTTGCTTTACAGAGGCAGCCATCTTGTGCCGCAGCCCAAAAGGACAAACTACTTTGACGTTTTTTAAATTAGAAGCTAACTATGTAAAGGTTGAAAGGCTCCACCCACATAAAGGCAACACATGAACCCCAACATGGATGGAAAGGGTGAAAAGAGCGTTCTGGTATGTTCCCTGACGCTCTTGAGTTGTCCGTTTCTTGAAATCAGCCGTCTCACCATTAGATGTCACAAAGTTTATTTTGTCACATTTTGTGAACACATCTACGACACCGTCGTATGGAGTGTCGCAGTCTGAGCTACGCAAGTGCGTCGCCACCTGAATTATTCTTCCAGTTTGCCCCTTTTTTGGCTGACGAACGCGGACTACTGCCACCTGCTGGTAAGGAAGTTCAATTCAGAACATGAACGCCACTTGCTCAGCAGCTGTGTGTGCGAGTGCAACTTGCCTTTACCACGAAACATGACAATCTGAGGCGGCGGCAGCGTCACAGATGGTTGTCGTCGTTTGACGCTGCGGTTTGTCCTGGACTAACTGTGCTGGTGAGCGAGTGAGGGGCCTGCAGGATGTACACACACATACACACACATACACACACATGCATTGACCAGGGAGAGAGTGGAGTGAAGAAGACCTGATGCTGGAACATTTGATCAGGGACACAGGAGGTGCAGGATGGACTTTAGACCTGAGAGGGTCCAGGCCCAGTCTCTCTCTCTCTCTTTCTCAATCTTTGCTTCTCACACACTCTACAGTGTCTCTCTCTCTCTCTCTCTCCATCACTCTCTCTTACTTTAACATGGCCTCCTCCTTCGCCTCCTCCTCTCGTTGCCGAGCCAGCACAGCCATGATGATCTTCCTCTCCTCCTCCGTCAGATGGCTCAGGTCCGGCTCCGGGATGGCCGCGGGGACCGCTGGGCGCGGGCCGGCCCGAGAGCCCACCGAGGCGAACATCTTCCCCACCACCTTCCTTTCCTTCCTCTACTCTCCTCTCTTCCTCCTCCTCTTCCTCCTCCTCCTCCTCCTCCTCCTCCTCGGGATCACGGATAGAAAACCCGCTGGCTGAGCCCACGGATCACGACATGGCCCACGGTTGGAGGGACTGATGATGCAGAGATCCCATGGCGGTGTCGGGGGGCAGCCAGGGCGGCGGCGGCGGCGGCGGCAGAAGCGGCAGTGTCCGCGCTCGCTGCGGCGGTAGTAGTAGTGGTAGTAGCGGTGATGGAGGTGGAGGTGGTGGTGGTGGTGGTGGTGATGGTAGTGGTCTCCCGGTTGCCGTTTTTTTCAGCTGTCTTCTCCCCCCACCCCCCTCCCACCGCCCGCCCGCCCGCTTCTCCCCTCCACCTCCGCCTCACGGGGAGCCCATATCACCGGCTGTCGGTGCAGGGATGAAGGGGGGATCTGGCTTGCTTCCTTCGGCCAGGAGCAGAGCGGAGGAGGGTGGAGGTGGTAGGTGTGTGAGGAGGGAGGGGGGGGGGGTCAAGTCTCCGCTCGGTCCGGTGTCGGTTCTCCGAGTCGCTGCGGGGCGAGGCGGCGGCGACTTCTTCTTCTTCTTCTTCTTCTTCTTTTTCTTCTTCTTCTTCTTCTTCTTCTTCTTGTTTTCCAGCCCCGCCGATGATGCTGCTGCTGCTGCTGCTGATGATGATGATAGTGATGCTGATACTGATGATGCTGATGCTGATGCTGATGCTGATGCTGAAGCTGCTGTCAGGGAGACGGAACCGTCAATGGGACCGCAGCCCCTCAAGCGCGCTCACTCGCTCTCTTGCGGCGGGAGCGCGCAGCCCTCATTTGAGAATGGGGGGCTCCACTCGCATTTCAGATGCGCGCTCACGCCACCCTATATAACCGACACACACGCTCTTACACACGCAATAAATGACGTCGAGTTCCTCCCAGGTGCATTGTGGGTCTTGTAGGACTATAGTGTGTAAATGACATACACATGCATGCAGGCTCTGTTATATTATATTATTGTGTTATATCGTATGTAATATACATCAATATATGATATATTTAATTTTTATTTATATTTGTACTCCTAATGTGTGTTTTTGAAAGCTGTTCCCGTAATTTTTCTTGTTTGTTTATTGAATGTTTATTTATTTATTTAAAGGTAAATACAATTTGAAACACTTTCCATTCCTTTAAAAAAAAACCTATAAATAAAATTTTGTTTCAAGAATATTTTTTAAAAGGTAAAAAAAAATTAAAAACACTTTTCATTGTTTTTAACAATGAAAAGTAGAATAAGGACTTTAAAAAATAACCTAAACCTATAAAAAATTGTTTCCCAAATATTTAATTTTTTTCACAGGTCAATAAAATTTAAAACAACTTTCTATTTTTTTTTAAAAAAGATATATGTATTATTTATTTATTTATTTTAACAGAGCGACACATTGGAAAAGCCTTTATTTTGAAAGTGTCCCGGAAGTGTAGTTTCCTCTGTCACTTGCTAATAGAAACGTTTAGCTAACATCAAACGTTACACGCGCTCTCGTCCCTGTAAGACGCTGGACTTTCTGCACGGTAAGTTAACACCGACATTATTGATAAAATGTTGTATTGAACGGGTTTATGTCTGAAAATTGAGCCTTTATTTTAATATTCTGGGGCAGAATCAGCACACTGACCTGTCGCACTTCAGCAGGCACGTGATCACTTGCTGCTTCTCCTTCATACAGTAAAGAAAATATCGTGTAGGTCTAACAAGATAGAACAATTGTTTTGTCACTTTTATTAGTCCCCCCCTGTAAACACAGGCTGGTAGGAACCAATAACAGGTGCAAAGTAAATATTATACGCGACTCGTATAGGAAAAAGAATAAGTAAAAATAAATATTATCTTAAAGAAATAAAAAATAGCCTAAATATCACATGCATACATAACTAATGACATAAATATGTAAATAAAACGCTTAGGAAAAAAAAATCATTGTAACTATATAAAAGGAAGCAGGATTTTAACTGAGGCATTTCTTGTTTATTGAAGCAATATTGTTGAAAACACGTAAAACAACTGTATTGGACTGACATGGACAGAGATGGATACTATTGGCTGTGATATTGATTTATGTGTGGTACACAAAAAGTGGTATTGGTATATTATTTCTCTGGCTGCTGCATTTTGTATCAATTTGTCTTTTTTAGAAGTCTGGTAAAAGGGCATTACAGTTGTCTAACCTTGAGGAAATTAGTGCATGAAGAACTTGTTCTGTGTCTGACTGAAAGAAGATAGTTCTGAGATATTTTATCAGTGATAAAATGATGTTATATAACTCATAATGTCACTTCTGTTGTTAAATCGATACATCGTTGGGCCATTTATTTGATATGTGCAATTTTTTAAACGAGAGACATGAGCATTGGCCGATTATTACTATACCAATTATTTATATATATATATGTATACTTATATATAAATATATGTCACTAAAAACCAAATTTTTGCATCTTAAACTTATTTTCTTAGTTTCTAAGACTTATTTTCTTAGTTTCTCGATCTGTTTCATTTATTTTATAGTTAAAACATAATTTTTTTATTGAACATAATAATAAGCTCAATGAAAGTGCTGATTAGTAAGGGGGGGATAAATAAGGACAGTGAAATATTGCAATATTATAGTGCTTTTGAGACACCAACTATCCATTTTTTTTGCATCTAATATTTTTAACTGATCTTACACATAAACATCTAAACTTTTTGTGGATTAGCATTAAAAAAAACAATTGATGTTTCAGTGCACTAGATGTTGCCAAGTGTGAAATCTCAGTAGAGCTGTTGAGTATATCACAATATATGATATCACAAATACTCAGTATTTTGCAATATTGCGATAATATTGTATCATGGTGTATCTGATGATTCCAACCCCTAGTGATTAGAGGTAATTAATTGGTGATTAATCATGTCAGTATTTGCCATATTTTAATAATCCGCATTGGACAATTATTATTTATTAATCAATTAATTTGTAAATTACCCTTTTGCTTCTTGGAAAAAATTTTTTATCCAAATGTTTTTGGGTTTCTTTGATGACCTTTTCACATCATTGACATAAATTATTGGCCATCACCTGCAAGCAAGCAGAGTTTTATTTCTATAGCCCTTTTCATCGATAAAATCACAAAGTACTTCACAATAAATAAAATGCACACACAAAACAAGATTAAAAGAAAAAAGTGTACTCAGTAAAACTATATTTTTAAAAAGCAATATAAATAGACATTGAATAAGAACGGCCTTATCCACAGAAAACGTCGACTGCTAGTTTTCACAATGCAAATAGTGGAGTAATATTGGAAATGAATCTGCCGCACATTTATGACCAGTCCCTCCATCTTGTTACACGTCATTCAGGAGATGGACATGTTGCCAGTGGTGGTGGTCCATGGAGGGGCGGGTCACGTACCAAAGGAGCGGTCCGAACAGTCCACATTAGGCGTGTGCTCCGCAGTACGAGCAGCGTACACCATCCTGCAGGGAGGAGGCAGCAGCATGGATGCTGTGGTGGAGGCTGTGGCGCAGATGGAGGATAATCCTTCCTTCAATGCAGGTGAAGTCAAAACAGAACACACTTGTGTTTGTAGTTTTTTCACAGATGGGTGGACTTCATTATTTGCCCCAGAGTAAAGTGTAGTAATATTTGAGTATATATTATAGTGAAAGTTTGCAAATCTGCTGTAGCTTTTTGTTTGCATTTTCTGATTCTCAGTTGTCCACAGATACGTTGCTCATGCATCCAGTTTGGTCCTGGCTTCATTCTGTTTCCATCATAGCACGGTACAATTTGGAATGGTAAATCCTTAGGTTAGGCTTTCATTTAGACTGAGAACAGTACTTGGTATGCAGGGTGTGGGCCGTGCCCGATGGCCACATCAGCAAGATACATAGCGTGACGCCATACGGGTGCAACAACAACGAACCATGTCATTGAATGTGACACAGCTGACAATAATGGAGGACATCCAGCAACTCGTTCCTGCTCGGTTTGTGGCCTTTGTTTCCACAAGATGTCAAGCTTTTTTATGGAAATAGGTTACAGGCGTTGAAACACATGTCGCAAGGGAGTTACGTTTTTATGTTACCCCTTCAGCTGATTCTTGTGGGTGGAGCCTAACCATATCGTACCTGGTACCCCAAGGGAACGGTGCCAAAATGGAACGGTTGGAAACGGTTATTTTCTTACGATTCCTAATTGAAACGCAAAAAAAAAGAAAAAAAAGAAAATGCATACTGAACCATTTCACTCGGTGGAAACGCGGCTTTACTCTTTATCATGATGTTTGTCCAATCACGTTTTTCAGGGCGAGGGTCTGTGTTGAACGTTAAAGGGGGAGTGGAAATGGACGCCATAGTGATGGACGGAAAAACACTGGGAAGTGGCGCAGTCTCTGCTGTACGCAACATAGCCAACCCTGTTCAGCTTGCAAGACTGGTTATGGACAAGGTGTGTACCAAAGCTGTGTGCTAGCTCAATTATGGGATTATATTGTAAGGTTGGAACTGCAGTTTAAGTAATTTAATCCCCGGTCCTCCAGCTGTTTATGCCTTTTATACTCCCTTGGTCTTAATGCTCTTAAACTGCAGCATTTGTTTATCTTGGACTCGTGATGGCGCAGTGACATCAGTTGCAAAACTCCAGATAACTACATGTTGTAGATGTCTTTACAAGCTCCAGTGTGTAACAATTAGTGACATCTAATGGTGAGACTGCATATTTAAACAATCGTTTACTCACCACTCCGGCTTCTCTTACCAGAAACTAAGCCTTTTGCACTTTTTTTTACTAAGCTTGTCTGTTTGGGCTTTGGAAAAAAACATAAAAACATATATGTGGGTCGTATTTTGAATTAATGCTATCAAATCTCTCATTTGGGAAATGTCAGCTACTTAACCACAAATCCAGTTTTATTTTCTCCAAATCAAAGTTAATGTTAAAGAAATATTTCGTAGGATCTTAGGTTTGTGATCCAGATTGTTCATTTTCTTCCATCAGGTGTCCACCAGTGAGTACATGTGCTAGGGCTGTGTATCTCTGCTGAATCCTGCATTGATTCCATTCCAATTCACAAGGTCCGATCTGATTAAAATTTTTCAACTCATATTTCACTTTTCACACCAATTTTGCATACCACGTCTGCAGACTCAGCTGCTAGCTTCAGTTCACATTCACGTGAGACCATCAGCTATCAGGTGTGTAGTGGACACAGCCAATGAAATATATCATAAAATTAATCCAATGTTGGGAAAATCAATTTTTTTGAACTCAGCCCTAGCACATGGATCAGTTCACCAGAGTCCCGAGTTATATAGAGATAGCGAGTGGACCAAAGACTTTTGTAATTGACCAGTCTGGATTGAGTATTCAGCCTAGCTGTGTCAACAGGGATGGATCACTGATAAAAGCTGACTAAAGGTTTATTTTATTACATACTAGCACATTTGCCTGTCACTCAAAGGCAAAGAAAGCCTGTGCATTATTCAGTACCAGTTTTCAAAGCAAACATAAGGAAATGGAAATAAAACAGAAACCATAACTGTGGTGGTCTAGGTTTTACTGCAACTGAATCTATTCTTTAGGTGCAAAGAAATTTTGTAATTAATTGTTGCCTTTTAAAGTTGACTGACTTTTTCTCTGTTCAGACCAGTCATGCATGTCTGACAGCAGAGGGCGCCAATCAGTTCGCCCGGGCCATGGGTGTCCCCGAGGTCCCCCAGGAGTCCCTCATCACGGAGTATTCACGCATGCGCTGGAAAAAGAATTTGTCCCCAGATGCCAACCCTGTGGAGTGCCAAATGTGAGACCTGACTTAAATCTTCTTAACATACATGTATGTCTCATGCTGTGAATGAAGCGCTGTCATTTTAAATCTGTGTTTAACAGCTGATCTAAAGAGATAGGAGTAATGGGGAGGTGTATGACAGCAAAAGTCAGAATGTTAGCCCAAAAGCTGACATCGTTTTAAAGGTCCAATATGAGGCAATCAGCCTCACAAGATACCAGGAAGTAAATCATATCTATGTAAATTAAAAGTCTGATGACTTGAGCAGAGAGTCGCGTCACACTCCCCTGTGTGTCGTTATCGAATTTTTCTGTTTTATTCAAACTTTGACATGCTGACATGTCGTATCGGTTGGCGTTTGTCAAAGCACAGCCTGTTATTCCAAGCATCTCAGCATTTCCACATTAACTGACCCTAGTTATACTGAGCTAACACTAAGTAACCGGGTGGTGGTGGTGGTTGTTGTTGTTGTTGTTGTGCAGGGGTAAGATGGGAACCGTCGGAGCTGTAGCGGTCGATAGAGAGGGCAACGTAGCCTGTGCGACCTCCACTGGTGGAATGCTAAACAAGATGGAGGGCCGAGTTGGCGACACACCCTGCATAGGTCAGACAAGTTTGATGCCTCTTTATGAACCCAACTGTTTTATAGTCCGACTTCCTGTCCTCTTCAGACTGTTGGCCTTCGACCAGTTGGTCAGTAATCAAAGCACACCTGGTTAATATATACCTACGTTTTCTTTTTGTATTATCCAACTCACTACAGTTTACAAACAGTAAATTTAAATGCATTTTTTTTTAATATGAGTTACCACTTTATATCCATCATGTCAGAGCCACAGCACTGACCAGAGGACACTCTAATAACCTAATGTAGCAGAGGAACATGCCTGAGGCTAAAGTGTGTAATTTGAGAGGATGAGTAGTGGCGTGACACAGTCTGAAATCGATCTCAGCATTGTTTATAATCAACTGCGGTAAACAGCGGCAAGTGGATTTTTGTCCATGTCAGCTCACTCTAATCTGTTACACTCAGTCAATGAATGATGAGACTGTCATGAGTCAGTGGAAGGATTACAGCCCGTCTGTGAGGCGCACACATCTGCTATCAACCACGAGGGCTCTCTGGTCAAAAGTTAACAAACGTGTCCACTAATGTTTCGAAGGTGCAGCCTAACGTGGAACAGGTCAAGTAAAAACTCACAGAACAGACTTCAAAATATCTTTCATGGTGGTAGGTGGAGCTAATTTCCGTTTGATAATCCTTTATAATCTAGAATCCAAATCAGAATTCATTTTATTTTCATTGCCACTTTTATTGTGCCAACACAAAAAACACTTAAACAGGACATTCAGTGGAAAATCAAATTTCTGATGTTTTTTGGTGTGTCCCCGGGTCCTTCCTGTATCTAAACATCACTAAAGTGTCACAATAAACACTTCAGCCACTTCTGAGAAAGAAGGGCTTCTCTGTTTACCTGAGCTCGAGCAAGCAGTTTTCAAAAGTCTGGTTTAGTTACGTAACTAGCACATTTGCCGTGCAACGAACCCTCCCCCAACAGCTACTCCTGGTCATGGGCGTGAACATTCAACCTGAAGAAGAAGAAGAAGAAGAAGAAGAAGAAGCACCACAGAGCAGTCAGTCAGCTGGTAGCTGGCCAATCACAAGAGACTCAGTGTTCTGGGGGGCGGGGCATAAGATCAGAAACAGAGCGCCTGTTCAGAGGCTGGCAGAGAGCAGCAATAATCTGTCTTAATCTGAAGACACTATGAGGTTTTTGACCATAAATATTATTTAATTTCTCTAAGCAGACATCAGTTATCTCCATTTTTGGTTCAAAAAGACCATTCTATGTGACCTTTTAAGTAGAGGATATTTAATAAAACTTCGGACATAAAATGACGCAAATTCATGGCAGCATGACGTGGAGCTTTATTGTGTTTGGAGACTGTTAATGTAGGACCCTTCACTTTAGAGCATGTGTCAAACTGGAGATGAATGGAGATAATGTTATGTGTTTCCTGCTCCTCCATTGATACACTCATTAGCACTGCACACCAAGTTAGTAACCTTGTCCGTAAAAGAAATAAAAGAAAGGTGGAAATTGCATAATATACTGATGCTTATAATGAAAAATCATTCATAAATTTCTCCAACTGCTGTGTACATAACGTGAAAACAGTCATCCACTGTTAATATTTTAACCCTTCTGTGGATATTCCATGGGTAATCCATTATTTTTTATTGTTCACTAATATATCTTAGCAGACACATGTTCAAATTCAAATTTCTCGCGACGACAACTTGAGTTATCCCTTCATCGTTTGTCTTCAACATTCCCTCAGTTTGTTTCTGCTCCTCCGTGCCTCATACTGAATTTTCCCCTCGCTGAAGAGTAAATTAAAATATTTTCACGTGTCCTCAGTGAACGTGTCATGTGTGTTTTAGGCTGTGGTGGTTACGCTGACAACAACTTGGGCGCAGTGTCAACTACAGGCCACGGAGAAGCCATCATGAAAGTGACTCTGGCAAGACTCGTCCTGTTCCACATGGAGCAAGGTGATACACAAACACACACAGGGCCTATGTAGACACATTGGCCACTTTATTAGGGACAGAGGACAGTTTTCCCGCTGCTGCTGTGATTCACGTGCTTCAAAGTTTGACATGTGGTGTGTCCAGAGATGGTCTTCTTTGAGTTACTGTTTCCTTTCTATGACCTTGAACCAGTCAGGTCATTCTCTTCTGGCCTCTGACATCAACATGGCATTTATTTCCTCCCAAATAACTGACGTTCACTGGCAAAGCAAGGCAAGTTTATTTATATAGCACATTTCAACATCAAGGCATTTCAAAGTGACTTACAATAAAAAAAAAAAAAGAAATACAGCAGCAGCATTACAGATATAAAAGGCATAGTAAGACTTTTAAAACATTTAAATAGAGAGGTAAAAGAAAGAGAGGAGAAAAGAGATTAAAAGAGACTAAAAGTTGCAGTTACAGCAGAGACGATAATTTTATTTCTGTTTAAACTCAGTGGCAAACAGGTAGGATTTCATGCCAGATTTAAAAGAATGAATTGATGTAGCAGATCTGCACTCTTCTGGGAGTTTGTTCCAGATAATTGGGGCATAAAAACTGAAGCCGACTTCCCCATGTTTTTGTCCTGGCTCTGGGGACACAGAGCAAACCTGACCCAGATGACCTTATGACTGGATATTTTTCCTTTTGCGGACCATTCTGTGCTAACGCTAGAGGTCGTTGTTTGTATGACCAGGGTTTACATCCATGATGTGTTCGTGGGGCTACTAGTTGCTTGTTCCCGGATTTAACAATGACATTTTTTATTTTACGTAACTACAAATAAAGGCTACATGTTGGGTGTAGTCAATAATCTCTCAGGCACATTTAGGTTTGGACAGAAAAAACATTCTTAACAAATATGTCACAATTAAAGTCACAAAAATGACCTCTGTACCTCATTCTGATGCTCCTTCTGATCATCAGCATGTTGTTTTGTTCATGTTCATGTGGCTAACTGCCATGTGATTAACTTTTCAGATATAGAGTTGTTGGTACAGATGTCTGCTACAGTAAGAGTGGGTGTTCCAGTGTAATGACAGACAATGAGGCTCCACTTCCTCCCACTGCACAAAAATGAAAACTATATTGAATACAAGTGGTGACAGTTGAGTCTAGAGCAGTGATGGTGGTAGTTAAACAGGAAACTTACGCTAACTAGACTCCATAGAGAAAATCAGCGATTTTGCGTCACGGCGTACACGAGTTGTTGATCCAATGCTGCCTCCATCAGTGAGTTCGAATGTGTTATTTTGGGGACTTCTTTGTGTTAAAATCCTGTATTTGGATTTAGCTACGTGACACAAACTCAGCAGAGGAGGCAGCAGTAGACCAGCAGCTCTAGTGTCTCCGTGAGCTAAAAACGCTAATTTTCTCAATGCAATTTGGTGCAAGGAAGCGTCGCGAGCTTCAATTTCCGGTTAGAGAAGTGTGCTTAATGGCAAGATGAGGTGACAGACATATGCTTAAGATAGTTTTATGTGTGTTCTAGTTACATGCAACAGACACAGTTGACTATGTGTCAGTACATTATACAACCACTCTTTCTAATTCCCCTTTAATCCTGATTTACGTCCTTTAATTCTTCCGTCGTCTCTGCTCTCAGGTCACTCAGTAGAGGCAGCCAGTGACTTGGGTCTGGCCCATATGAAGTCCAGAGTGGCTGCGCTGGGTGGGGTGGTGACCGTGGACCCTCGGGGCCACTGGGCCGCTCGCTTCTCCAGCCGACACATGTCTTGGGCTGCGGCCCAGAAAGACACGCTGCACTATGGTCTTTACACCGGGGAACATTTCACACAGAGCATCGATAATCCACACTGACAGCTTTCAAAATAAAGGTCCACCAGCACATCAGGAAACGGCGGTGTCCTTAGTACACCAAAATGGTCAAAACATTGTCTCACACTCCACTTCCAGTCTCACCCACGAGTTGTTTTACGTTTCAATGTTAAGCTTCGGCACAATTCTCCAGACATTTCTGTGGCCGGGCGTTTGCCTGCAACCTCAAAACTCCCTTGAAACTCCTCAGTTGTTATCTGCCGATAGACGATCCGACTCCGTCATGAAGCAACCAGTCTCCTCCAGTCTATTTCAATGATCACTAAACACTGGTTTGGGTTCCAAAAAAGGGTCGTGGAAGATTTTATTTGGTCCTCAAAAACATTTGCTTCTTTCTTTCTCCTAAACTTTTACTCATTTATGTGTAAATGTTTTGATTACGCATAAAATTTTCCAAACTTGTCTTGGAAATGATTAATGTAGGAATTCAAAGTGATATCAGGTGTTACAGATATGGCTGTAAATTAGTCGCTACCTTTTGCACAAATATGCTTCTATCATGATTGTTCTCATTATTTAGGTCACTATATTTTTCTGTTTTTAAAAAGATCTTTCTCGTCGTAAATTCACTCCACACTGCTTTCAGAGAATCATCACACTTTGTAAATTCCTCAGCTGCTCAATCGTGTGTTGACTAAAAGGTCGGGTTCGTTGTATTGAAAATACATGTCTAATAAATGTTTTTGTTTGTTTGTTTTTGCGCTGCTGATCATATGATGACAGTTTTAGGCTGAAGATTTGTTTTAGGAAAACACAATAAATTCCTTTCATCCGTGGACATTGTGTGTCTCACGCTTCATTTAACTTTAAAGCCCATGTGTTTGAGGTGCACTGACGTGTGAGGCTCTGTGTATGTCTGTGCGTTTCTCCTTCCATCCACTAGATGGCGCTGTTTCGGTGCACATCATCTTGCTGAGCATGGAGGGGAACAGTCTTCACTGTCTTGTTCATTCATGTGTCTAAATGGAACCTGAAGTTTGTGACGCTTTAAAGCACTTACTCTCCTTGACCAAGTTCCATAGAGGAAATTAGTGATTTTACTTCGCTAGAATAGGGGAGCAGCTGGTCTGCTGCAGCCCCATCTATTAAGTTTGTGTCACTGAGGTAAATCCGAACAAAAGATTTCAAACACTGAAATTGCAGGATAACACATTTGAACTCACTGATAGAGGCAGCAGTGGATCAGTGATTCCTGTGAGCTGTGATGTAAAAATCAGCGATTTTCTCTATGGACTTTGGTGCAGGAGTTTGAGCGATTTACAAACTTTAATTTCCCGTTGAAGAAGTCTGTCTAATATCGTACAGGAGTGAATGTTTCCTGTCAAGAGATTAGCACTTCTTGTGTTTCATGATACAGTGAATTAAAATATACTTAAAAGAGACATAGATCAAATTAATAGCTGTCGGTGTGTTCATGTGGATCCAATTACATCTCAAGTTTCAAACTAATTGTCATAAAATGGAAATGTGTATTTTCACCTGTTTATACTGTAGTGTGACAATGACATTAATCAGATTTTATTTTATTTTATTAGTTTTGGATTAGTTTGGATTAGGTAAAAAAAAATCTGTGTGTGTGTTCACATGAGTTTTAAACTAATTGTGAGGAAAATGGGAATGTGTATTTCACCTATTCATGCTGTAATGTGAATGTTACTTTGTGGATTGGATTAGGGTAGATTAGATTAGATTTGGTTAGATTAGCTTAATCATTAGCTGTCAGTGAGTTCACAGTTTACATTTTGAGTTTGAAAAAACAATTTCAGAAAATGGAAATGTGTATTTTGGCCTATTTGTACTGTAATGTGAATATGACATTATGGATTAGATGAGATCAGATTAAATAAGATTAGATTAGTTTATTCAATATCTGTCAGAATGTTCACATGGATCTTGATCCAAATGCATCTCGAGTTTTAAACTAATTGTCAGAAAATGGACATTTATACTGTAATGTGAATATGGGTCAGATTAGATTAGATAATCCTTCAAGAGTCCCATAATTAGAAAAAAAAATACAGTGTTACAGAGCATAACAATGTAAAGGTACCTTAAAAACATCTGGAAAAACTAAAGAAATATTGAAAAGAATAGGGTAAACAATCAGTTGTCAGTTGATTTCAGGTGTAATTTGCCTGGATTAACAGTAGGTGCTGCTGAGTCTCCAGTTACTGTATAACATTACATCTATTTACAGGCACTGAAGAAGCCACTATTAACTATGTGAGAGTCTGAATGTATGAACTGTTCTATATAAATAATAGAGATTGATTAATGGACACATTCTGGCACTTATTATACAGTTAACAAGTAAAAATACACGTGAACGTGAAGAAGAAGAATCGGTGAAATCTGACCTCTCGCTCCTCATCACTTCCTCTGCTGTGTTTGCAGTTCCTTGTATACAAAACACACAGACGTGCAAACACTGCACTTATTTCTTCACTCACACTTTCTTTCCCTCTGTGAAGGTTTTGTTTTCCTTCTCTCTGTTACGACGTTTTACTCTCAGACCGCCGAGACCGAGAAAAGGTCGGTCACCTTTCGTCCATCACTGACAATTGTGTGTGTTTCATGTCTCATTTTCCCATGAAATGTGTGTGTGTGTGTACCTGGTATTCCCTATGTTGCGGGGACCTAAATGTCTTTATACAGTCACATTATGGGGACAAAAAAAGTCCCCATAATGTAAAAAGACACTAGTAATTATGGTTAAGGTTAGAGTAAGTCTCCAGGAAATGAATGGAAGTCAATGCAATGTCCTCCGAAGTCATGGAAACCAGTGTGTGTGTACATGTTTTTCCTCCCTTCATCGGGACCAAAAAATATGTACAAACCATCTTCGTAGGGACATTTTGATTTGTGGGGACATTTTGCCTGGTCCCCATGAGGTTTAAAGGCTTTTCAGGGTTAAGACCTGGTTTTAGGATTGGGTTAGAATTAGGTTAAGGTTAGGGTTAGGACACTAGTAATTATGGTTAAGGTTAGAGTAAGTCTCCAGGAAATGAATGGAAGTCAATGTAATGTCCTCTGAAGTCATGGAAACCTGTGTGTTTTTTTTCCAGGGTTTCCCAGTAATTATTAACTACAATCGTCAAAATTCAAGCGTTCTCTCACTTTCACTCTGACCAGTTTTTCTTTCGCTCTGACACTTTGTCAATCATTGTTTAAGACAAAAATAAGTAAGTAGTTTAGTTTTTGTGGTATATGTGAAAAAAAAAAGGACATTTAATATTTATGGTATAGACACAAAACCCACATGCACACAAAAAACGTATCGCACACAATCAATGATAAAAATCACTATCTAAAATTTTGTTTTTGTTTGCATCATTATTACTATGTATTTCTTGCATGATATTATTGGCACAACATCAGTATCAGCCAATAGAGACGCCCTCTCTATTAACTATTATTATTTCAAAGTTTCTTTATTTTAAAAAAATTAAAGAAAAGGTGTATCTACCTCTGCTGCGACATGATTATGGGAAATACCTTAATTTCACAAGAGAAGAGACTAAATGACCCCTGCAGGGGAAATGGATATATATATATATCAGTTATTGGATATTATCAAAAAATCCAATATTATACTGTACATATTTATTTAATTATTTATGTTTTGTTTTATTTTGTCTTGTCTCACTTCTTCTTGCCTTTGTCCAGTGTTCACGTTTGTACATTTGGTTCTGCAGACTCAAGTAGTGAATAAAATGATAAATAAGTAAATAAATAAAATCAGATGAGATATATTCACATTAAAGGGGGAGTTTGGCCTTAAAAACATTTCTGTCCTTTTCTGACAATTAAGTAATTTGTATTTTCTCACAGTTTTTGGTTTTGTTTTCCTGTGCTGTTGCACATGTTACCGTATTTGTTAATGTCATCGATTATTGTTGATTTTTGGCACAACTCTCTTTGGGAATGTGGAAGTGACTCGTTTATATTGATCACATTTTCAACCGATATCTCTCTTACCTAAACAATGTCAAAGTCAGGACTGCACTATTTATAATAATTATAAAGATAATAAGCATTCAAAACAGAGTCGAATTGGTAATGCAAGTAACAAAACTTAAATGTAGAAACACATTTGGGATGGAAATTATGGTGTGTCAGTAAAAAAAAAAAAAAAACTCAACAGAAACAAATATAATGTCAGTAAATTAATCAGTAAATATGTTTTATTTTCATTTGTGAAGGAGCTTAATCAGTAGAACTGGTGAGGGCCACTTGCTTGAGGTTAAATGAGTTTAATATAAAGTTAAATTACGTGGAAAATGTGAACGTGTGAAGTGAAAACATACAAAATGTCCCGAGTTCCTTCGTGGTGTTGATGCCACTCACATACTGAGCCACTGCGAGCGCCGTGTTTACCACCATGGCTGTCATGGTTCTGCGTGATCCAGCTCTGACCAGTTGATTGTCGACTCTCACGTCCCTGTGTTGCTTTGAGCGTAAACACACTCCCTTCAACATGGAGGTATTTTATCTGCTGTCAGATCCTGATACCTGTAGGTTTCTGCCCCCTGGTTTGTGGCATAAACAAAGTCAAAATAAGGGCTGTGGAAAGAGCAAACGAGAAACATACATATATATATATATATACATATATATATGTGTGTGTGTGTGTATACTGGCATTTTAATTCTAAAAGCATTCTTAATTTCACACAATACCAATTATTTATACATTTACACTTTTGTACTGTATGTATAAATGTATTTTATTTTTATATTGCTATCTTAATATGTCTTGGTTGTTCTTTTTATCTCAATGTGTTGTTATTGTCTCTGTGTGTAATGCTGCTGCTACACTGTAATTTCCCACCTTGGGATTATTAAAGTCTATCTATCTATCTATCTATCTATCTATCTATCTATCTATCTATCTATCTATCTATCTATCTATCTATCTATCTATCTATCTATCTATCTTTTTCTTTCTTTCTTTCTTTCTTTCTTTCTTTCTTTCTTTCTTTCTTAAAGCTTGCAGTATTTTACATAGTTAGGCCACTTGAGACTGAGGGTTTTCACCAGAGAGCTCACACAAAGGCATCCTAACCCTGAAGGTTAAAGGAAGGCAGTGGCCGGTGTCACATGGGCCTAATCCAGCGTTTATTAACTTGGCATGGTTAAAGGGCTAGTTCAGGTTTTGTCATGTGTGACTGAGTGTATGACAGGGGTTTCAACTCACATGACCCGGTCTGGGGGGGGGTGAGAAAGCCGGATGGGAGATATGAAGTTAAAATGATTTAACATTATGCTTTCATAATCTTGTTCTATGTTTTTTTTATTGCCTCATGTGAGCCTTTATGTATTTCTTTTAAATCTATTATCCTGCTAAAAAAGTGCTTTTACATATAAATTTGGAGTGGAGAATTTGAAAATATAAAAGTGTTTGTTTTAAGAGTTTAGTTTTCAAGAAAAAAACTTATGTGTGATGCAAAATTAATCTATTAATTTAACTAAAACATACAGAAATGACGGTATATAACTTGATATCATTCGGAGGGCCACATGTGGCCTGCGAGTCATGAGTTTGACACCACTGCTGTATAAGATATTGACTCAAACTGAGGACCAGTCACTCGCCTGCACCAAAACCCATAGAGAAAAGTAGCGTTTTTAGCACGCGGGTACACAGAAGTGGCTGCAAAGACAAGCAAATTGGAGATTAGGATTCTACCGGAGACTCTAAACTGACCACTGACGTGTGAATGTGAGAGTCTCGTCTCAGGATTTTAATCAGAAAATACCATTTAAACTTACTAATGGAGGCAGCTGTGCATTGACAACTCCTGTGTCGCTTACCGTGATGTAAAATTGTTCATTTTTTCCATGGACTTTGGTGCAGGAGAGTGCGTAGTTTACAAAGCAAGTCAAACTTTGGTTTCCACTGCGTAAAAGGTGTCTAATAACAAGATTAAGTGGCAAACATGTTTATTAAATATTGCAGACTTAGTCTGGCATAGATTTTATTGGATTATACTTTGGTTGAGTGGCTAAAATCTGTATTCTTGGCACAGCCTGTTCCTTTTTTATGCGAAACCACATTTGTTATGTTGGATGGTGGGATGTTAATACCATGAGGAAAAAAAAACATGATCATTTCTTCTAATCTAAATCCCAACAGGAGCCTTTTTTATGCCTAAACCTAACCATATCCATCACCAGGAAATGCTTATCATCCTCCATATTCTCAACAAACTTTATGGAATATATTTAAAGGGATGAAATTAAAACTGAATGTGGTTGGATTACGTTTATAGGTGAATTTTTGTTTTGTTTTGAGTCCAGCGAAACATGTGCCTCTTTACATAACCAGCACCACATGCCGGTGAATGTCTGCACATAAAAGGAGACGAGCGACTGAAACCTTCTCCGCTGATCCGTGTGCAATGAGAAGGACATCAGCATACAGTTGACCTCCCAACAGAGAGTCAGCAGAGTGGAGGTCGATGCCAACTCTGCAAGATGAGATCAGGTTCTGCTAGCCTTTCATCGCCGTCACCGCGGGACATGCATCTTTTAGTACTTTCTACTGCCGCGATAAGGACTTTAAGTGATGGCGAGGTCTTAGGCGTATGAGGTATTGACACACAGTCAGTGCTGACTGGGCTGGGTGCACCCACTGTGCCCAGAACCAGCATAAGACAAGGCTCACATGGCTCTATAATATCTTAAGAATATGCTTGCCGCTGTATCTCACCACTAGACAGCCTTTTCTAAGTGGAAACTGAAGTTTATAACCCTTTGTAAACCACTCCCACTCCCACAACAAAGCCCATAGAGAGAATTAACGATTTTACATAACTGCACACAGGATTGTTTAAGCCACTGCTGCCGCTGCCAGTAAGTTCAAATATGTTATTTACTGAGTTCGGCATTTAAAATCCTTCTTTCAGATTTACCAAAGTGTCACAAGATTAGCAAATGTGGCAGCAGTAGAACAGCAGCTCCTGTATCTCTGCAAGCTAAAAACACTGATTTTCTCTCTGGACTTTGGTGTAAGAGTGTTAGCGGTTTACAAAATCACCTTAATTCCAGTTCCCAGTTGCAAGAGGCTGTCTGACAATGAGTTCATCCAGATTACTAGATTAAGTTAAAGTTTGGGTTTAACATCAAGCATTTCATTCTGAAGCACTCAGTTAGGTATCATGAATTAAGTCAATGAGTGTCCTGAAAAGTAAAGACGTTTGAGGACATTTTGGCTGGTCCTCATGTACTGTCACTGTTTGGGTTAAGACCTGGGTTTGGGATTACAGTTAGAATTAGGTTTAGGCATTTAGTTGTGATGTTGTTATCTATAATATCTATTAGAGTCCTTACTAAGATAGCTGTACAAACGCGAGTGTGCAGTTACATTCAGGTGAGATATGGCCCAGCTGGTCTACAGCTTTCTGCTTATTGGTCAGTTTTTGCGACCGTCAAGTCAAAAAATGGCTAAGCAAAATAATACCGGAAGTAGCCCATTTTCTGAAGAAAAG
This sequence comes from Brachirus orientalis, assembly GCA_016785285.1. Taxonomy (NCBI): domain Eukaryota; kingdom Metazoa; phylum Chordata; class Actinopteri; order Pleuronectiformes; family Soleidae; genus Brachirus; species Brachirus orientalis. The sequence continues at coordinate 5,973,531 of JAFBJR010000429.1, read as the reverse complement.
CTTTGTTTTTACGGTCCGGTTGATGCTTTATATTACATTTAAACGAACTACGAACACACTTGGAAGCACTGACTTGCTTCAAGCACCTGTCTTATCTATATTTTGTACTTTATTTTAATTTTGTCTTTAATTCTATAAAGACTTACCGGAAACAGATTGCCATTGTGGCTAACGGCTCTAGCTAACTTAACACCGGTCAGTCTGGGAAAAGGGGGCTGGACTCTGTCCAGCTTTCTTCCTACAAAAACCTCCAGAGGTGACAGAGGACAGTCCGGGCTGGAACAGAAGAAAGAAGATGTCAGGAAGTGAAAATTAAAGTTAATAAATTCGTATAAGTTACTTAATGTCTTTACAGCAGCAACTTCATCCCTGCTCCGGTGGACTCCCCGAGGACAAGTGGCAGACATCGGCAGGAGACTCGCAGTCGGTCGCCGTCCAAACATTTATCTTACGGTGTGTTAAAGTTCGCGAGGGAACGGCCTCTGCAGTTTATTCTGGCGGACAACGTCGCTGTCTGCACGAGCTAACGGTGAGTTACTTTTCCTTCGAACAGATTTCGTTCACTTTAGTGTAATACCAAACCTCGACCAGAAACTATCAAAGTTTCAGTTAGCTTAGCTCTTGTCACACCTGCATACATCGAAAATTAAAAATAGGTAAAAGTTTGACATCAGGATATACCATTCTAAAAATCGGCACTAATAAGAGATCAATAACACGACTCATATAGGCAAACAAAAATAGGTTTTAAGATTTCGTTTGCTTGTTTTTCCTCACGGTTCGCACGTCTACAGAGACAGCCATGGGGTCCCTCAACAGCTGTGGGAACCAGATGAAGAGTTTATTGACTTGAATGTCGTGAGCCGAACTCGCGGAAAGTCGCTTTAGACTCTTTATATGTCCTTATCTCTGTTCAATCCAGCATTTAATTTCGCTGAGCGCGCTCAAAGTCCTAAATTGACAAGTGTTTGAACGGACCTTCGCACTACATCTTTGACGCGATAGCTCAATGCGTTCGCGTCGTTGTGTTTCAGTACTGACGCTGTGGCTGAACGACAAAGCCAAGAAAGTTACCACATAGCATGATTAAAAAAAAAAAAAAAAGTCAAACTTAGCGATAATTATCACGATGCATGTCACATAATTGTCACAAACTATAGCCCCTGAATGAAACCTGGAATAAACCAATTAATTTAGGTTTGTAAACTGACAAATACGTGTTAAAAGAGTGAACATGTCACACATCTGAGGTCATAAATGTATGCCTCAACATTTTAAGTAAAACGTTATATGTAATTGATTGTTAAACAATTGCCCAGTCATAGGTGGAGCTTGGTTTGGCTGCTGCTCTAATTAATTGTGATGCTTGTCCAAAGTGGGAGAGTGAAGAAAGTGAAGTGGAGGAAAAAGTGAAGTGGAATTTAAGAACAATAGTCCTCACAGTGTGGACCTGAAGCACAAGCTTTTAAGGCTGTCAAACCACATTAAATCAGACCTGCATGTCACAGCCCAAGCTGTAGTTTTGAATGAATGCATGTAGTAAGCTGAGAACACCCACTGTCCATTAAACTATTGTAGACGTAATAAAACTGAGGCCAAAGTCTTAGTTAGGAATTGTACCATCGACTGATTTGTCAATTTGTTGAGTTTATTGACTTAGAGTAGCAATCGACAAATTGTTACTGCCTTAAATTGTACAATCACACGCTTGTTAAAGTTCACATTAGCTAAATAACATCTAGTAAGAGGTTGTGCATTTATAGAGCAACGAGAATACAAGCATTACAGTTCTGTACAAAATAATGTATTAATGAGCACATTTGTTCAGTGTATGTGGGGAAGTTTAAAGGGTGAAAACCAAACCTTCAGAGAATGCTTAATATTGGTGGATGTTTTTCTAAATAGCAAACCGGAGGTTATGGTTCAACTGTGTCCTCTGTCACCTCTCAATCTCTGGGTTGTCACCTTTCAGAAAGTACATTTTAACCAGGTAATCAGTAATCTGTGGTGGACTGCATGAAACCATGAACTTCTCACCTCTGCCCGTTCATCCGTCTCTTTCCTCCCTTGGGATTGTGGTTAGGTTGTTTCCCAGGCAGAAGGCGGAAGAGCTTGCACAGTAAAAAACTGTTTCAACAGTACAGACGTCTTAATTTAACTTTAAAATACCCTAAACAGGACATTTGACCTTATTTGGCGAGCATTTTTGAGTCAACTCACCTGCCGAATTTGCATACTACAACCCAGGACAGGTTTTTATCTTGAATTCTAGATCATTTTATAAAATTTTCAGCCACTTACTAACAGGCTAACCTAATAAAATATATGTTAAAATAAGTGTATACTATTTAAGGAATATGTTTGCTTCATTATCTTAGTCTTAGACACATTTTATGTTGCTTTTCTAACCCACTCACTCCTTCACACCAAAGTCCATAGAGAAAATCTGCAATTTTACATCACGGCGACTATGAGTTGTTGATTCACTGCTACCTCCATCACTGAGGTAAAATAAGCTGTTTTGGGATTTAGGTGTCTTAAATCCTTTTGTTTGAATTTAGCGTTAATAATACAAATTAACCAAATGGGGCAGCTGTAGACCAGCAGCTACTGTGTCCTTGCAAGCTAAAAACACCAAATGTCTTAAGGAGTTTGGTGCTAGAGGGTTAACGGTTTACAAAATGACACAAAAGGCAGTTTTCCGCCTGGGAAAAGTCTGTGTAACGTTGAGATAAAGCAGCAAACATATTCTTTAGATGGAGGACTCCTTTCTTTCTTTCTTTCTTTCTTTCTTTCTTTCTTTCTTTTTTTTTTTTTGGTACATGATTACCTGTTTTTTCCTGCTGTCCCCGCTTGCAGTGTCACTCAACTCTCCTTTTTAAAAGCATATGTTTCACCATCATTCCTTTTTTTGAAACGGTTAGTTTTATCAAATATCAGATTTATACACGAACTTACTCCAACCAGTTATAACTATAGGTCTATAGTTTTAGCGTATAGCAGCAGGAGAAGCAACATTTGGAGTCTGTTTTCCCACTTAAATGTACAGTGGACACCAGCGTAGACCAGTGCTACATATTCACTAATGATTTACAGCAGTTTGTCAGTTGTATACTTTATGTATGGTGTTGTCATATATACAGGAAGTGCTTCACTTAGTTAAGTGCAGTTTGGCCTTGTGTTCATGTCCTTGTGAGCTCGCCTGAATTTCACTGTGTGTGTGTGTGTGTTTGTTCTCCTTGGTTGTTTGTGTTGATCCAGGCCTCAGGGCGCTTTGTGTTTGAGGAGGGGTCTCCGGCCTCACAGGGCTGACCTCCGGGTTGCTATGGAGACGACGGGAGCCACTTCCTGAATTCTCAGCCCATCCCACGATACATTATAGGGCAGGGGTCCACCGTCGAAGTCATGACGGGAGTCGGGGTGGGGGAGAGGAACGGAAAGGAAAGACGGTTCTATTTTAAATGAATTATTTGTGCAGTAAAAATGCACTGAATGAAAACAGTAAATCAAGGGAATAGAGAATAAATGTGGAGCCAAGAAAAGAGCCCGGAACATACTGTAGCTCATTCAAAATGCCAAAACAATGCAAAGACATTCAATTTTCAGGAGGAAAGCCTGATATCATCTTTCATGGCCCCTGGTTGAACTCACTTTAAACGGCACATAGTTTCCATTCCTGTATTCTTTAAAGCAACAAATTAGCAGGTTTCCTGTAGCACATCAATTCTTTGAACTTAATCTAACCTGTTAATAAACTGTACTCGACCTCCTCCATTTTTTCTACTTTCCAGCCAAGAACTTGTTTGTCATATACTGTATATTGTAATCCATGCAATTAAGCTAAAAGCTTTACCCCACTTTTAGACAGACTGTTTTTACGACAAGGGGAAAAAAACCACTCACTGCCCTGCACCAGACTCCGCTGACAAAAACAGCGGTTTTCACTTCACAGAATACACGAGTTGTTGATCCAACAAAGTTGTTGATCCGTCAGTCAGTCCAGTTGGGTTATTTTGTGACTTTTTTGTTTGAAAGCCTTTGTTAAGATTTAACCAAGTAACCTTAAGATATAGAAGAGGGCAGAAGTAGATCAGCTAACTCTGTGTCCTGTGAGAAATAAATTGCAAATGTTTACACTGGGCTCCGCGGGGAAGTTCACAAAGTGACACAAACTTAATATATGCTGCCTTTTTTCTATAATGACCGGTGCCACTGGAGTGAATTTTTCTCACGATAAAGTAATACATTGAAATTTAAGTCGTACATAGTCTTTCAACTAACTTTTGTTTTATAATGTCTGTGTAAAATGTTTATATTCCTAACTAAGGATATTAGGAGTGCGGGTAAACATCGATACAGCGAAATAGTTTGATACTTTGCGTGGCGATATATTGCTTTTGATATGAAAGTATACATTTTTCAGCATATCATTTTAAGTTGCTGTTACAAATAAAAACATTTTGGTGGATTAGCATAAAAAGAAAACGATTGACGTCTCATTCCACTAGATGGTGCCAAGTGCTCACTCTGACCAGAGCTGTTGTTTTGAGTATATCGCAATATACGATGTTGCAATATTGAATAGTGACTTAAATATTGTGATTTATATTGTATTGTAGCGATTCCCACCCTTAGACAATACGTGTATTTAGTCAGGCATAGAGTTCAAATATGTTTGTGGAGAATTTTCACCATTGGGATAATTGTGAAAGGGTGAATTTGAATGACCTCTGTCTAGCTCATTAATATACAGTCCAATTTTAAGAGTCTGTGAATCCTTTTTTTTAATGTTGTATCCTATCTGCATTGTGAAAACAGTTTTATCGCATCATAATGAGCATTTGTGGAGCCATTTTAAGAGTTAAAAGCATGCTTTTACGATTGTTTTGGTGAAAATAATTGTGACATAAAATTTAATTTCGTCCCACGCGTATTTCATTAGCATTTTCAGGCTACTTTTGTCATATCATCTTTTGTCATTATGTATTTGTTTCTCTCGCTTTATATTACCCACTTGTTAGCATGCTAAGTTAGCCTGTGCAGAATGTAGAGTTTTAATTGTTCTCGTGATTTAACCTCCTTTTTTTTAATAGTAAAGTTTCATATGAAGGCAACGTTGGGACATCTGGCTATCTAACACCTTTTTTAATAATTAACACTTGGTTCACACATTGTTAAATTGGTACAAAAAAAGAAAGAAAGTAGAAACAACTGAACAGAGTTGGCTTTTATTGCTGCTTCTAGTCCTTAGCTAAGCTAACAAAGCTAATCACCTCTTGGCTGTAAAACACACCGAGGAGAGAGTGATATCAATCTTCTTATCGCTCGGTGTGACAGTTATCACAGTTGAGAGTGAAGTCAAAATGCCTCGCATTGTACATTATGTTCCTGTAGAAGAATTTAAAATCTACACAGATGAAAGGCAGTTGTTGAGGGAAAAGACCAGGAGTTTATCATCAACTTTTCCAACACGATTGCACAACGTATTTTCCCGCAGACCCGTGGTACGCTGCGGCACCCGAGGGTGTCGCGGAACATTAACCTGACGTTTCTGTCCGTTTTAGGGAGTCAACAGTGTTAATAATCAGAGTTGTGGTTTCACGCACCACCAGCTCTTACTATTTAGGAGCCTGAGCAGAATATCCACTGGTCTGTTAAACTGCAGACAACTTGGAAAAACTCAAACTACACACTCTAAAGTAGAAGTCATGGTCGTTATCAACTGTCTTAAATGATTAAAAGGTAGACGAAAACTTATCACCCTCAGCCTGCAAATTTGAGAAGGGAAATTGCAATATGCTGCTTCTTCCACACCAAAATTTGGGTTCTAAACTCTAAAAAAAAAAAAAATGCATTTGACTGCTTCTGGTGAGTCTGTGTACTGAATATATCTTGCTTTTAATAAGTTTGCCACATCACCAAATGCCTTTTGCAGCTGGAAATTAATCTCTTTAAACTGCTCACCAAAGTCCATGGAGACAAACAGCGATTTAACATCACAGCACACAGGAATGGTTGATCCACTGCTGCCTCCATTTGCAAGTTCAAATGTATTATTTAGTGACTTCATTGTTTGAAAACCTTTTATTCCGTCTCACCTACTAACTAACTTGAATCAAGGTGACAATAGACCAGTAGCTTCTGAGTTTCTACCGGCTAAAGACGCAGCTTTTCTCTATGGGTTTAGGTATGGGAAAGTTAGCAGCTTGTGGGTAATTTGAATCATGGAAAAGCGCTTCACGTATCTGAGTGAAACACCTCAGATGATGGATGTATTCTGACTTTAAAAAGGGGAAAGTCATGTGGTTTGACTGCATTGCCATCGCCGCTGCTGCTGCACGGAAACCTGTAAATGTAAAATCTGCTAAGCTGAGCAGTAACTAGTGGAGTTTTACCTTAACACTCAAGTTACTGAGTCACACATCACGCTCGAGTGAGGAGGCATCTATTCTACCCACGGTGTGTTGAGCCCTAATTTATGTCAGTGTGTGAAAGGGGGATGGTGTGAAGTTCAGCTCCGAGAAGATTCTTAAAATATTTCCATTTGTAATTATCTTTTGTGATTTCATACATCAAGTCCCCGCCTCCCATCTTTTCCAGGAGCCGAGGTGGATTTTTAGGAACTGTAAAAGCATTTCAATAAGCTTTAGCTCTGGCCACAGGCTGTAGTCATCTCCGTCTCCTAAAAGGCCTGATGTGATGTAGCAGCACTTCACAGTGAAATATTTTCTTTTCTTTTAGATTATTTTCAAACACAAGTCTCAAATAAAGTCACCTTTCGTCGCAGTCCACACCCTTTATTGCAAGGTTTCATGTTGACTGACGCATAGTGAAGGCCCACCTGTTCAAACACTAGTTTCTCTCACCTGGAGTGTTGTAGCACCTGTTTCTCTCAGCTGTTTTCTGTGTCAAATCTAATAAAACAAACGCTGGGTTGAGCCAATTAGATACTTGGTATCAGTCCAATTTGAAATCATAGTGAAATTCGATACCGACCATAAACCCTAATTATAATATAAAAACGTCTCTTAACTCGGGTGGCTCAATGTAACGAAACGTGACCTCCACCTTCACCATGTGATGAAATTGGAGCATGAGGTTTTAGAAATGCTTGGTGGTAAATGACGGAATCATTGTTGCGTTCTCAAGTCTGTGACATCAACACAGAGATGGACGGTGCGAGAGAACACACCTGAGTAGGAAGACGTAGAAATCAGTGGGATACATCCAGAGAAATAATACCCATAAATTGAGACACACAAATTTAGCAAATGAGACATGGCCAACAGAACACTGTACCGAAATCTGTCAGGTGCTGAGATACAGAGTTAAAACCTGCTGATGAATTTCCGCTCTCTGGATAATCAGACAAGGATAAAATTGAAAGTCTTTTTAAAATGTCATATTAAGAGCTCATTTCTTTTCCACTTTAATATGTACATCCTGAGTTGTGAATAATGTAACTTTGTTTATAGAGCCGTTTTAAGAGATAAAAGCATGACTGTTTCTTTTTCACAGTTATATGCAATAATATATTGTAAATTTATTTTTAGTGGAAAGCCTTCGTCCCCCCCAGACACACCTTGTGATTCGTCATGATCTTACTAATAAAAGATTTTCTTTTTCACCTTTTTAAAATGGTGCATCCCACCGGTGTTGTGAAAAGTTATTTTATCGTATCACAATCAAAGCTCAAGTGTTTGAGTTTAGTTGGCTGAACAGAGCGTTGTGTGTTAATCTGTCAAGTGCAAAGACGTTACAAAAAGAGCACGGGACTTCAAAGGGTCACGTTGGCACCGACAAAAGAATTGAGGTCGTCTGAAGTGTGTTCTTGATAAAGTGTAGCTTGTTAATGGTGTTTGACCTGCCACACTGAGGTTCTGTCATGATGATGGCGACGATGATGATGAGGATGTGAAAGCCTCTTGAGTGGACTGAAGGAAAAACACAGACACGGCGTTTGCCAAACTATAAAGGTTTCCTCTGCGTCACTTGTAAACATCAATATATCACCACTCAATTTGCTGACACTTTGGCATATTTACGTCGACGTGTTCTTGTTCTTCTGCCCGCTACACGTATTAACCTTTAAGAGGATTGCAGCGTTGAGACATAATAAAGACGTAAACTTGTGTTATTTTAAGTGAAGTCCCAATGCTAATGATGAAGAATTACGCGTAACCTGCCCTTTTCCCCTGAGAAGCCAGTCATCCTCTTTTATAAAAGCCAAACCAAGAAACGTACTGTACATAACAATCATGTCTCGCAGTCGAGGTGCGAGACAGTTTCAACTGTTTTGTATGATGAACAAAAGAACAAATGTCATGGGGGGAAAAAGGCATTTTAAAACCTAAAGCGGGGGTACGTCGTACATTTCCAGATTTATATTTGGAGTTACTTCAATTTAAAATTTATTTACCAAATTTAAATAATTCATTTTTCGTAGGAGCCTGGACTTGTTCTGAAAACTTTTTTTTTTTTTAATCAAATGTAACATTTTGTTCTCTGTTTATCTTTTTAATTTCAAAGTTGAGATTTTGTCTATCTTAGCTACTTCAAGCTGTACTTGAAGAAAAAGTTAAACTAAAGTCAAACTAAAATCAGTCAGTAATGACCTCTTACTTATCTACTTACTAAATCTGTCTAAATGAAATTCAGCCAATTTAGTAGTTGACAACTTTTAAAAAAAAAAAAAAAATATGTAGGCATGTATTCACTTTTTTTTTTTTTTTTTTTTTTTTTTTTGTTATAGCACGCACTACAATTGTGTACACACAAAAATTCTTATGAATCAGTTCACAAACATCAGCAACAACAGTTACATTGCTGCCAGGCTAAAACAAAACTATATTTCTATTTAGAGAGAGAGAGAGAGAGCTAATGTCTCTCTCTCTCTCTGTCAGGCAGTTGCCAAGTGCTAAGAATCTAGGGAATGCAGGATTGCAGTGTTCTGATAAAGTTTGCTTTGTTCCCCAAGTGACCTGAGAGAGACAGAGCCAGAGAGAGAGTTAGAGTATGGCGTACCCATAAGGACACACACAAACACACTTAATGTCCACAGGCGTCCATACCGACACGTTAGCGTCTTGCTATTCTCTTAAAAAAAAAAAAAAAGTGTGTAGCAAGTGACAGAATTGGGAAATTGGAAAGACTCCATAACACGTATGGTTGGATACTTGACATTCCAGAAGTATTATAGTTGCTCCGTGTTATCGAGCCATTCATTAGGCTTATTTACTACTGACTGCCTGCAGTTAAGAGCTTTATCACACTACAGTACCAAGAGTCAAGGGCTTTGCGGAGCCCAAGAATTGCTCCACAGGCATTTTTGAAGAGTTTGTAATTCGAATTGGTGTCTCCAAACTTTTATCTTTCTGACAACTAAGGGGCATCAACAATTGGAACGTGTGATAACACAAATTTAGTAGAATTCCCTATGTGACATTATCTTACTTTAGTGCATTTTAAGTGTTTTTCTTGGCAGATTTGACTCAATTTGATGAAATTTTAATAGGTTAGTTAAGGAGCCCGGTGTTGCTGGGCCTTATCCACTTATTTATTTTTGTTCTTAAAAGGTTTTCTCTAAACACAGCGTTGTTTCAAGAAAAGCCCTCATACACACAAACAAACTCCAAACACAAGATGATGACGGACGGAGATGACGACGACAAAGATGAGGTTGGAGAGGTGGGGCTATGATGTCGTTGTTTTCCCAAAGTTTTAAATGTGGTGTAAGTTGTATAAAAGTTGGTGTGAAATGGTGTTAACCCAAGTGGCGAGACTTTCCGAGAAGGACGGAAGGTTTTATAGTTCAGTCCATGTGGCAACTTCACCCATAAGAATAAAAACTCATGTTATTTCCTCCTGAATCGTGATTAATGTTCTGCAAATGCACCTTCCACTGGTGCTGTATCATCTCCTGTTTTCCCTTACATGGTTAGCATCATGTTCTATTGTAGAGGACCCAAATGGCATCTTTTCCTTAGGAAAATGGTTTACTGACATTAAAAATAAAGTAAGATGTTTAAGCTCATTTCCTTGGGAGAACAGGAAAACTACATCCACTTATCATACATGTTGTATTTTTTTTTATTTATTTTTTTTCCCAGTTGCCTCCAAAGTTGGAACTCAACTTTGTTCTTGGCGCTTTCTGTTTTTGTCACCGACATAATGTTTAGTTACCTAGTAAATGTGTATCTCATTGTTTTGAATGTGGAATTAATTCATCACCATTTATTGATTTTTCTGTCACCATTATGTGCATGTAGTTTTAACATCATGACAAGTTGAAGCCAAAGAGTTTTTTTTTTTTTTAATTTTTTTTCAGCTTAAAGTGTGTTCCAGTTTCCACAACTTCTTAAGATCGCCAACTACTTGCTCTAGCTCAGTTCGCTAACTAGCAAGCTAATCTAGCCCAATTAATGAACGCATCACGTGGCATTTTAGCCATAAAAAAGTCACGTGTCCGCGGGCACCGGACGCAGTAGGCCGGTATTTGTGAGAGACGGGAAGTGTTGCTTCCCACAAGGTCATGATTTGTGGAAAACAACTTCAGTGGTCTTTCAAATTGAAACTTCCTTCTAGGAACTGGAATGTGATGGAGTATGTATCTCGCTTTACAGTAGCTTGTCGCTTCAGCTGCTTATCACGGCACATGTGATTACATGCTCTCTCACTCTTTCTCCCTCCCCCACTTCTGTTGCTCTCTCTCTCTCTCTCTCTCTCTCACACACAAACACACTTTCATTCATTTTTACAACCTAAACAAAGTGTTCCCCCAACAGTAACCTAACCACAATCCAAATCTTGGCCCTAAACTGGACCAGTTCCTCAGAAATGAGGTTCTGCCTCACTAGGACCTGGATTTGGTCTTGTTTATGCCAGAAAAGGTCTGAAAGAACACACACACACTCGCTCTCTTTTATTGTGTGTCACACACACACAAAGGCACATTCATGCTCTGGCTTACAAAGGCATGCATACTCTTTCTCACACACACACACACACTGTTATCTTAAAAGTTTTCTTTTTGTGAAGAACATGAGCAACTACAGTTGGTCTCTGTGTGTGTATACATGCATTTATATCTTTGCGAGGACATTCTGTCTGGTCCACACAACTTTAAAGGGCGTTTTCAGGTTTAAGACTTGGGTTTTGGGGGCAGAATTAGGTTAATGTTAGGTTAAGGTTTAGGATTTTGTGATGGTTAAGGGGCCAGGGAATGCATTATGTCTACGGTGTGTCCTCGCTAAGATATACAAACAAGTGTGTGTGAAAGTGAATGAGAAATGGAGACAGGAAGTGAGCATTTAGGGTTGGGGGGGGGGGGCAGGGTCACAGAGGGCACGTTGAGACTCCTCAACATCCATTTAGCATGTGAAGAAGTAATAAGGTTTCTGTGTGTGTGTGTGTGTGTGGTGGCTAAACAGAAATGCTGAGTTGTGTTTACATGGTAAACATGTGCATGTGTGTGTGTGCATTGGGAGTTAAGGTGGTGGAATGTCGCATGTTGATTGAATGCTTACAGGAAAACAAAGCCTTGTAAAGAAAACATAGTGGAGACCATTACGTATGCAGGTCACTGCCCACCACTGAGTCTCTGTACTGTAAAACAAAGAGTGAACTCTGCCTCCCACTCTGCGCGGCTTTGGTAAAACACCCTGCATTTGCAGACTTATGCGTCAAAGAGACGTTGAAGCTTTTCTTATAACCTTTTTATTGTCCGTCTCTCTCTGTGTGTGTGTTTATGTGTCCTCCAGATTCCTTGAAAGAATCAAGAGACGTCTTTCTTGTCTCGGGCAGTTCCTGTTTGGTGACTGCTGTAAAGACGTCGGCGAGGAGTCGAGGACGCAGGTACTTTTCCACAGAGCTGGTCTTATGTTGTGTCATAATAAGCGGCTCTGTATGGGGGAGGAAAAAAAGAGACGGTGGATCCTGATTGTTTTGGATACAGATAACAACACCGATTCTTTTGTGTCGCAAATCAACGCCTCATTCTTCAGATGCTGCCCCGTCGTCTGTTTTTAACGCTTCTATTTTACTGAATTATCTTGTACAATGATATTCACAGCCAGGTTTTTCCTACAGAGAGAGACGCGTCTCAGTTCCGTACAGTAGGTGCACACATGCCCACAATTAACTACACGGCACTTTTAAAAATAAACGCTTAAATATGCAAATATAAGGCCTTGTGATTTCCGCAACGTTTAAAATGTGGACAGAATTGTGGAGATGAGCAATAAAAATTGAATGAACTGTGGAAAACAGACTTTGCCATTTAAACTAAAATATTGTTTTTTTTCTGAGACGTGGGAACGTTTAGTTGAGATAATATTTCTTGGGGTCGGGGGGACATTTATACATGTGGGACCAGCACAGTTTCCCTTCACAACAACGTCTCAGCAGCCATTTGAGACAAAAAGCCGTCTACGAAGTTACCAAATTCAAAAATGACTCCTAAATTCAGAGCAGACAGGCAGCCTGTAAATGAGTCACCTCTGACAAACTCACCACTGTCTAAAGTATATTGTGTTGAAGAATCTCCTTAATATGCTTAAAAGCACTTAACTCTGTAATAAAATGTCATGTTTTGTCCGAAGTTATGTATTTCAGACTTAAAACACATGATAAAATAGTGCAATGTTGTGTTGCATGAAATGACATTTTTATTACTCATCAGGTTGGTGGAATTTACTGTATTTAAAGACACTTTTTGCGTGTTTAAAATAAGTATAAAATATTAAAAATTAAAACAATCAATTCAAGGAAAGCATTATATGTATTGTAGAAAATACAGAAAATATTTACATTGTCTTTTTAGAAGTTGTTTCAGTAGTTATTCCTGAGTAAATCAACATGGCCGAAAATGAAGATTCATTTCTCATTATTTAGCAAGTTTTCATAATTTTCCCCCCCTTTTTCCTCACACAAACTGGCTTTTATATACATATATAAAACCTTCTGCCACTTATTGAGGCCCAGGATTAAAAATGTTTGGTCTAGTTGTAATGCCGACATTTTTCCCCCCCCATTCACACAGTATTCTACACTTGTACATGTGTTTATGTGTAGATTCCCATTCATCCAGGTCATATTTAACCAGAACACATTGGATCAGTATCAACTGGACTCAGTTTTTCTTGAAGATATTTCAACTCTCGCATCTTTTGGAAAACTACATCTGTAATTTGTGACACGACCACAGTTAATGGGTGAATGAAAAATCCCAGTTTCCAGCCAAAGAACATTCATTCACCCATTCATAACCCTCGACCCGCTCAGTCACTGACCCAAAGTTTGTCATTCATTTGTGTGCGAGTGCGTTCACAGGCGGCGTCTCCTCCTCCTCAGGCCCGTTGGCAGTCGGGGCTACTGTAAACATCCTTGACTGGAAGCTGGTGTTTGGTTCTGGGGCTTTCAGTCGGATGTTTGCAGCAGCCAACTGCTAGTACCATCCTGACACAAACACCTGGACCAGGACAAACACCAGGTGGAATCCGCCTTCGTTTTTCCTTGCAAAGAGATTTCGATGATCAGCCGTATTTTCGTGGCTGATGCAGCGTGAGCCGCCGAAGCCACGCGCCAACAGTAATGTGTGAAAAATCTTCCTGAAGTAGAACTACACTACCCACAAATCTCAGTTGCTTAACAACTTTGATTGCTGATGCCGTGGAAATGTTTATCACAAGCACAAAAACCAAATTGGCCATATTTGGTTTGTCGTTTATACTGTTATATCTGTACAACCATGTTAAATTCAAGAAATACAGGCGCTAGTCACTCTGTTTACCAGTCCTTTTTGTTATTATTTTTGGACTTTAAATCAAATGTTTTATTCTTTTAGATTATCTTTGCTTATGCACATACTGCAGCTCTCCTTAATTTCTAATTCAACATTGAATCATTGATTGGTTTCCCCAACATATCTTTTTCATATAATGCGAATTACGCTTCTTGAATTTGCTCGCGTCCTTCCGTTGTCTTTGTGTTTCTCCTCCTTGCAAAAATATTTGCATCCGGTTTGTTGTGAATGGCCGTTTCTAGCTTCCAGACACTCTCACTGGTTATTTTGTCGATGAAATTAAGGCCAGTAGCAAACCAGTAGCTGCTTATGCTAACATTTACCCAGAATTTTTTTTTTTTTTTTTTTTTTTTGTGAAACACCAGTACTTTCTTGGCCTTCTGGCAAGTCATTTTCATTGCCTAATCCACAGACCCCTAGATTAACCTGACTTTCCAAACACTTTATCTAACCATGGAGGATGTCCCAATTCATGGAAAAATGTGAATGTGGTGCAACAGGGCCCTACAAAAATCTGAAAAACTGGAGAGAGGGAAGGAGTGTGAGTCCACAGAGAAATGGCTGCCAGTGATAGCTGTCTCCATTCAGTTCCCAGTGGATGGGAAGGGGCCTCGTCCTCTCCTGAGAGACGAGGAGACAGGAATAGACGGAGGGAGAAAATAGACAGAAAGGACAAGAATGAGGTAGATGTAGAGATGAAAAGGGAGACATATTGGGTCTGAATCGGAGTAGAAGGGAAGTGGGTGTAACAGACACTACTGAGCCACAGACAGGGAAGGAAGGAAGGAAGGAAGGAAGGAAGTTAGGAAGCATTCTAATATTATTGCCCCCCTCCTAACCCATTCACTCACACACACAACCACATTCATCAAACCATGAATAAAAACATGCTGTGCTTCTTCAGTTTCTGTCTAAACAGTGTCAGCGTTCCTTCCTTGGTGCCGGAAAACCCAGGAAATGGATCTGCTTAGAAAATCTCCTCCACGTGAGAAGAAACAGCTTGTAGACGATGCAGCAGTGTTTTTTGGATTTATATACAGCTAAAGTGATAGTTTGAATTGTGCTTGTACGCGACACACAGCCTCGAGACGCGGACGCACTGAAAACAAGGAATCGTAGCGCCTTATATAAGGTGTTTGCTAAAAAAAAGTACAGTTTCTGGCTGCTCAGTCTCCCACACCGAAGTCCATAGAGAAAATCAGCAATTTTACATAACGGCACATAGACGTTGTCGATCCACCACTGCCTCTATCACTAAATGCAAATGTGTTATTTTATAACTTCTGTGTGTGAAATGATTCATTCAGGTTTACCTTGGTAGCACAAACGTACCAAATGAGGCAGCAGTAGACCAGCAGCTACTGTGTTCCCACAGGCTAAAAATTGAGATTTTCTCAATGGACTTTGGTGTGGGGGGAGAGAGCGGGTTATAAAGTTCATTTCATGTCCGGGACAGAAAAGTTGTTTACCCACAAGATAAAGCAGCAAACATTAATCTTAATGATAAAGCACATTTTTATCGTGTGAGTATTTTGCTAAGTGGCTAAAATCACCTTTACTTTTTTTTTCCTTGTGTAAAAGAATAATTGAACAGAAAAGCAGCAAGCAGAGTAAAAATGGGGGAAACTGTGCATGTATTTTGATGTTTTATTGTTTATAATTCCATAATAACCTTCATAATGATGTAATTCACATGATCTGTGAGAGCCAGACTTCTTCACTTTGCTGAGTTCTAGGTGGTGTAAACATCCTACACTCTCGGCGTCTGCCCCCTGTTGGCCGGGAGTGGGACTGTTTGCCCCACCTGCCTCAGGAATGCAACCAGCTGCAAAGGTGGAATGTTTAAAAACAAAAGCATTTGGGTGAAAGTATGTAATAAAAGAAAAAAGCTAGTTTTTGACAC
Source organism: Brachirus orientalis (assembly GCA_016785285.1). Classification (NCBI taxonomy): domain Eukaryota; kingdom Metazoa; phylum Chordata; class Actinopteri; order Pleuronectiformes; family Soleidae; genus Brachirus; species Brachirus orientalis. The sequence goes on along the minus strand of JAFBJR010000429.1, from coordinate 5,957,827 downwards.
TGTTTAACCGAGTGCATTTTTTTTTCCTGTTATTCCATCTTTATTCACTGTCAGTCGAGTAAAAATCCAACTTAAAAATGGGTCTTCCTGTTCCAGTTGCGACGATTTATGGAGCCTGGATAGTCGTTTGTTTGAAGTTTATATTAAGGAAACCGTGCGATTGATTGCATTTGTGCTTTGAAGTCATGGGAGCCAGATTTGTGCAGTTCCCTCCGACATCTTCAGATGGATTTCTGGGGAACGCTCACCATTCGAGACAGGAAAAAGGGAGCGGCACGTCTCCGATTGGCCGCCTTCCCTGACCCGGCGACCTCGGTCGCGGCTGTCCCACTGGGACTGAGCCACAGTTGCGGAGAGTGTGTGACAGCGAGGAAGTGGGACAAAAGTAACAGTAAATATCAGATTCTGTCAGAAGCCCCTGAAAGGTTTCAACGATGCGGTCACATTATCGCAGTTTAATGCTCTGAGCCAACAGACGCGCATGTTTGGAACAATTCTGGAGAGGAAGCAGAAACAGAAGCGGTGGGTGTGTTGGCTGCGTGTGTCCGAACATGTCCGTTATTCTACCGCCTAAGAAAAAAAATAAACAATCTATAATAAATGCATAAGCAGAGCGGATGTGGCTGATGAAAGGAGTTAGTGAAACTGTAGCTCAGTGTGTCTTTTATTTACTCAAGTTGAAAATGGACCATGTGAAAATGCGAATGGAGCGCTTGTACTTTGTGTGTCAGTGTTTTCACATCGGCCTCCGTACAAGTGAGTTTTGGTCTCGTCTCCTGGAAGCATGAGAGGTTTTATTGTCGGAGGTTGAAAATACTTTGCACAAAAAAAATGTTTTGACACTTGAGTAATTGCTTTTAAGAGAATTATTTGGTCTGTTTATTTCCTCTGTGTTGTATTCTCTGCTTTAGTCCATTTTTTTTTTTTTTTTTTTTAGTTTTTTGTTGTGATTTGATGGATGTAATTGTGAGTGGAAGAAATACAAAAATAAAAGCACTTACACAATAAAAATCACTATTTATCTTGTCTTATCATTTATAACATTGATTTTTTTTTTTTTTTTTTACTATCTTAATATTTCTCCTTTGTTGTATATTCATAGGTGCTGCTCTAACACCGTTAACTTGCTTTCTTGTTGCTCCAATAAAAGAATCTCTTACTTTACAAGAAACTCCCTTCACTGGATTTTACCACAAGATGGAGCCATAGTATTGTGAGAACAACATATTCACTGCACGGGTGCAAGAATCAGCTTCAAACATGTGATGATGATTGTCTGAATTCGCCGTTTTTAAGGGAATTATGACCAGTAAAGACAAAATAACACCATGTTTTTTGCTTGGCTTCTCTCTGCATGTTAACGTGTCTTTAAGAAATCTATTTTAATTTAGTTAGAATCAGAAAAACTGTTGTGTATTTGTTACCTTTTTTTAGGACATTTTTTTTGGCATAAACACTGACCTTGTCAGGACCAGTCGTCGCCATGGAGACTGAAACCCTGGTCCGAGGGAACTGGTTATGGTTTAAAAAAAAAAAAAGCATATATATATTTTTAATTTTAATTGTCATTTAAAAACTGCAAATTCTACATTGCGCCTTCTGTAATGTGCTTTTCTTTAGTCAGGCTGAGATTAGAGCATAATAAAACATAAAAAACAAGAGAATCGTGTAGAAAAATTAAAACACACATGTTAGAAACAGCTCACATCTGTCTTTTCATCTTTGCATCAGAATATTGTTATATTGTAGTACTTTGATGGTATTTTATGTGGTAATTCTTCATCAGGTTAAATCTAAAACACACTCAGTATTTCACTGGGGTTTGACTTTGAAAGCAAATGGAAATATCTGTTGGGGGAAACAAATAGCAAATGTGAAACTTTGCCCGTAATTGTTCAGCTCCGTGTTTCCCTGTGTTTGTGAAGTAACAGTCATGTTCAGGTCACACTGTCGACAACAGGCAACAACACACAACATGAGGTTCCTGTGTTCTGCAGCTGCACCTCAGAAAGCAGAAGTGGACTTTAGTTTTCAACCACACACACTGAAAGCAGGGAAAGTCCACGAAACTGAGCACCAGCCACGGTTTCTGCATGTCATCGAGACCGAAACCTGTCAGACCCTGTTGTAATCCTTATTTTTACAAAGAAACGCAAAACAAGTATAACAAACGTGTCGAAATCAGCTTTAGCTGCTGGCCAAATGTTGAGTTTATGTCCTTTTTTAATCACATTTTTAATGTGATTTAATGTCTTAAATAAACTTGACGTAAAAGAACTTTACCCCAGCAGATATTTTTTGACATGAACCTTCAAACTCAAATGTTACCAGTGACATTCATTAACGTTTAAAAGAGTGTTGGAGCTCTAAGAAGTCACATGACTCAGTTTGTTTACACAACCATGTTGGCAGGAAAAGCTGTCCGCTAAAATAAACGGAGAAAAAGAAATGTGTCACAGAACCTGACAGAATGAATATACTGCCCCCTGGTGCTTCTTACAAGTATGGAACCACACCTGCACTATTCCAACTTATGTTAAACTTAACTTTTTTTTTATTTAATCTTACACATCGCAAGGAAGTTATGTAAAATTTGCAAGATTTTTAAGTTAATTAGTGTTGGAGTCTGGCAATTTAAAAGTTTTAAATTTTTAAGTTTTAGCATGTTTTTTTTTCCAATGATTTTTTCCAATGATGTCCTTGTTAAGGTAACAAAAAGTCCTTGAAATCCTTGAAAGTTTTTGAATTTGAGAACAAAAAAATCAAGGTCCTTAAAATGTTCCAAAATCGCCATAAATAGACATATTTATCTCCATTGATGTCCCCTTTAAGGTTCCAACAGGTCCTTGAAATCTTTGAAAGTTTTTGAATTGAAAATAATTCAAGGCCCTTGAAAGTTTTCAAAAAATCTCTCTAAATATATGTCTCACTTCATCAATGTGCCCTACAAGGGTTTCCTCAGGTCCTTGAAATCCTTGAAAGTTTTTGAATTTGAAAAAAATTCAAGGTCCTTAAAATGTTTCAAATTCACCCTAAATAGACACTTTTGTTTCCATTGTTGTCCCTGTTAAGGTTCCTAAAGATCCTTGAAATCCTTGAAAGTTTTTGAATTTGAGAAAAAAATTCAAGGTACTTAAAATGTTTCAAATTCACCCTAAATAGACACATTTATTTCCATTGATGTCCCTGTTAAGGTTCCAAAAAATCCTTGAAAGTTTTTGAATTTGTTTGTTCAGCGGTAGAAACTGTAGTGTCCACAGTTTTTATTTTCATTGTTAAACATGAACATGATCTATTGGAAGTGTTTAAAAAAAATGTGTCACTCATGTTTAGTTTAGTTAACTAAACCGAACTGAACATTTATATCTTTTTATTTGCATCATTAAATTTTCATAATTTAGTGTTGCTTTTGTACTAATTTAGTGCTGCTAATAATTTATAATATACACATACAGGCCTCTTCACACTCTGCATACAGTTGTGATCTTAGCTTCAGTGACAGTGAAACATATTGCTCACTAATGAGGTTTATTTCAGTGTGTGGTTGTTTTTGAACTGGAAGTATTTTTGAGGCTTCCCCCTTCATGAAATACCAATTAAGGAGCTTCACTGACCAAAGGAAAAACAGTAAATAATAACTTTAATAACTGTTTTTGTTTTGCATTCTTCTCCAGAACAAGCAGCGTTCAGGCGTCAGGACTGACATATGGAGGCAGACGGGAGGAGGGAAAAACCAAGTTGTCATCAAAAACGTGAAAACGAGACGTGCTGCTGCGTTGTGAAAATACGTGCGTGCTGGTGGTTATCAGGGAATAATCCACCTCAGGGAATAAAACGGAGACGAGGATATTGTGAAATATCCTTTTCTTCTTTGCTTGTTTAAAAGGAGCAGCGGCGCTGGAGAACACGCTGCGAGGAAATGGAAGATGAGAGGACAGGAAGCACATGGAGACACCATCTGCTGTTGGGCAACGGTACAGAAAACAACACTCGGAGTGAAAGCACGGACGGGTTGAACAGCGTGAGCTCATTTTCATCTGACAGGATTTTTCAACATGGACGATTTCAGATGTTTTTTGTTTTTTTTTCCCTCTGGTGAAAAATTGGAGACGCAGCAGGAGACGACAGAGACATTAAGACAAGAGGGAAAATAATTTCATAAGATCATATCAGGCGGTCAGAAAGCATCAAAACTGATCGGAACAAAAGTCATTTATAAAAATTAGCTGCAAAGAAGCGCAGGAGGTCGAATTCTTCATCCTTACTGCACAATCTGTGCGGAATCAGATTACAATTTCTTTATGAAACTATGCAAACAACTGCAGAGGACAGAACCACAAAACCAGTTTCCTGTTGGTTTTGGCTGCAGGTTCTTATATGGAACTGAAAAAGATCATTTTTGTTTTCAAATGAATTCATTAGTTGAGTTTCCATCAGCTTGTGTTTGTTGATGGGCATTTTTTTTTTTTTTTGATTTGCGCGTAAAATTTGCACTGAATGAAAACAGTATTGGTTAAAGGTAGATGCAAATTAGTGAAATGGAAACAGTTGCTGCAAATAAGAGGGGGCATTTTGAAAATCACATGACTGAAATGTCCCTCGAGGGACAAATAAAGTCAATGCGCTGATGTGACAGGAGACACAAATTGGCGTAAAGCTCTAGTATGTGACTTTTAAATATGTGCAAATTACATTTATTTATTTCACGGTGAGTTCACAGTATTTTGATTACATTCTCTGTGATTAGATCTTGCGTCGCCCGGTGGTATTCCTGTGCTGCACACAGGAAGTGATTTGTCTTACCTTAATACAGATGGAGTCAACAGCAAAACTGTGCCAGCAGAGTGAGTAAAGTTTATTCTACAACTTAAAATAAAACTGGTTGTTTAGCAGTTTGATGAAATAAATGCCACTTATCCCCGCCCACCTCTGCTCTGCCACTGTATGCACACAAACGCTCCCTCAATCAGGCCTGATAGTTTTGCTTCACAGACGCTGGACGCGTAATATAACATTGTTTCTCTTCACAAAAAACAAAGAGGCACAGCAACAAAACTTACAAAAATTTGCACAAAAGAAAGAAAGATTTTAGTTTAACTTGTATGACAGCTGTGCGTCACACCTGACAGTCAAGCTGACCTATTCTGACCAATTTCAATCGAAACACAACAGACTGTGTTTACCAAATTCTGGGTCAGACAACACATGGAGATTTTTTTAGGATCCCCAAACAAAGTTGCTGAATTTTCCCACCCTTTTCATCGAGATATGTGTTAAGTTACACACATTTACACACAGTTACACAAGTTTTTAATTCGTCTATGAAATTATATGGAAATAATATGCTAAAAAATCTAAATGATATTAGACTTAATGGATATTATGCCCAAATGTGCAATGCTATTGCAGGTAAAATACTATATTTACTGCCTTTTATTGCAACTTTACGTACTGCAAACTCGCCAACCTTGACAGAGGATTCTAAGATTACTAACACCTTTGCAATCTTTACTGTTAATTGCACGTCTTATTTGTTTCACAGTACATATTGTACTGTTCAATTTCATTCCGTGAACATGTTGCTGTGCTGTTTGTGTGTGAAAATAAATGCATAAAGCACCGTTTTGCTCACAATGGCTACTCCAGGATACGTTTGTGTCAACTCAGAGGTGTTCCCAACTCCTGACTTCCGACATAAACAGACCTCATTCGAAAGTGTTTCCATACCTGCAGTCGACGTGCTGGAAATGTCTAATAAAAACAAATTATGAACATCCGTGAGTAATTAAATCCCATCACTGCTGCGATGGCAAATGAGACCGGGAGCAACAGAACAGAAGCAGCAGGCAGAGAAAGAGGAGAACAACGTGACACTCCAGCTCCATGGACGTTGTTCTCATACAGAGGCATCAGTCACATAATGTGCAATATGTTCGAAAATTTGATAAAAATCCAAAGTTTCCAGCAAAGTTGCTGAGATTTCACAACCCATTTGTTTTGTCAAACCACAGGTTTGTGTGAGTTCATGTTTGTGAACCACAGTCAGGCTCTGAGCATAAACTGTGGTTTGGTTAAAGGCTGGTTAGGGAGTAAAACCACCGTATGTTCTCATAAAAGTGTAGCAATCACAACAATTTTCTGAAATTTAGGTTTTTATTGCGTTGTATATGTAACAACATTCAGTTATTGATAGAAAAAGTAACAAACTGTGGTTTAAATTCATAAAATATGTATAAAAATGGAAATCTGGTTGCAAAAATGAAACGATTTAAAAACATTCAGTGATTGATAGAAAATGTGATGAAAATTGGCTTGAAATCATAGAATATATAAAAATGGAAATCTGATTGCAAATTTTAAATGATTTATATAAAAACATTCAGATATTGATATAAAATGTAATGGAAAATCATAGAATATATATAAAAATAGACATTTGGTGATTGTGATTTAAAACTGTGGTTTTTAGATCATAGAATATATATAAAAATGAAATCTGGTTGCAAAAATAAAATGATTTATGTAAAAATAAAAATTGAAAGAAAATGTAATAAAAATTGGTTTAAAATAACATGTATAAAATGGAAATCTGGTTGAAAAATTAAATGATTTATGTAAAAAATAAAATTTTTGATAGAAAATGTAATGAAAAGTGGTTTAAAATTATAGAATATATATAAAAATGGATATCTGGGTGCAAAAATGAAATTATTTATGTAAAAAAAAAAAAGAGTGGCGTAGATGTAGTATCGCGAGATTACGTGAGACATGTGTGACCAAATATGGCGACACACATCTCGACCAAACACTTCACCTTATTTGCGAAATAGCCAGCAAATCAAGGTTAAATTTTACAAAAAAGGGAAAAAGGGAAGAGTGTCTATCACGTTTTCTCTTCTTTCACGGGAAAAAGAGAAAATAGGAGGCTGGAGGATATAGTGACGAGTGTTTTCACCGGCTAGTCACGGGGAAAACAACCAAAACAACGACCACTCCTTCATCCAAAAGAAGCCGCGCGGGAGACTCACCAGGAGCAACATCTTCCCCGACAGCGAATTTATGGAGATTCTTGCCTCCATAAATGGCAAACTATCTCCACAAAGAGTATCAAGCGCTGCGGGAGTCGCTGGGGTTCAGCCAGCAACAGGTGTCTCTACTTGCGGCCGAAAATTCCGCACTAACAGGATCCGTAAAATCTCCCGGCTGACACCGTCAGGAGCATCTCCTTCCACCGGGTGCATCGCTGAGGAGGGAAGCGGCAGGACGGCCAGCGCCCGCGGCCGATTGTGGCAAAATTCGAACACTTTGAACAGAAGGAGCTAGTGAAGATCCGGGGCAGGAACGGACCTTCAGCGATAACGACCAGTTGCCTAAAGAGATCGTGGAGCGACGCAGGAGGCTGATCCCACTGAGGTAAAGGGTCATTGTCGAAGGGTCCCGGGCAGTCATCGCCGCAGACGAACTGGACGTAAACGGTCAGCTGTACCGGGATAAGGAGGTAACCCCCCCCCCCCCCCGGCTCTTCTGAACTGCAGGTCTGTTGTCCATCAACAAAACAAAATGATTTCCCATGAATGAAATCCTCCATTCTTCCTTCTTTGTCTCCACATATTAACTTCAAACTTTAAAATCATAGAATATATATATATATATAAAGTGCAAAAATGAAAGGTAGAAAATTTGATGAAAATTGGTTTAAAATCATAGAATATATATATATATATATATATATAAATGGAAATCTGGTTGCAAATTTTAAATGATTTATATAAAAACATTCAGATATTGATAGAAGATGTAATGAAAATTGGTTTAAAATCATAGCATATATGGAAATTGGGTTGCAAACATTTTATATTTTATATAAAAATATAAAGCTTTTGATAGAAAATGTAATGAAAATTGGTTTAAAACCATAGAATATATATAAAAATGGAAATCTGGTTGCAAAAATTTAATGTTTTATATAAAATATAAGGCTTTTGATAGAAAATTTAATGAAAATTGGTTTAAAATCATAGAATATATACATAAAAATAAACAATTGCTTGCAACAATTTAATGGTTTGTGTAAAAACATTCAGTTAGTGATAGAAAATGTGATCAAAAAAATTGGTTTAAATTCATCATATATATAAATGGAAATCTGGTTGCAAATTTTAAATGATTTATATAAAAACATTCAGTTATTGATAGAAAATGT